>JABUQX010105804.1:12500-17500 GCA_015478945.1 Trachelipus rathkii | reverse complement strand
ATTTATATATATTATATATATATATATATATATATATATAATATAATATATATATAATAATATAATATATAAATATAATTATATAATATATATATATATATATATATATATATATATATCTTCCACAGATATCTCAAACAATTCGACTAGCATTATTTCCGATTCAGTGTTCCTCAGGGCGACCTTCCGACAAGATGAAAGACCACCGGCCAAGGACGGGTTTGACATTCAGAAGTTTGGCTCCACGAGCATCATCCGCCCAACATGACTACTAGCCAGAGAGGAAGCCCCGACGCAAAGAGATGGAGAAATCTGTAGCAGGGAAATGGCCCAGGCGCACAGCAGGAGGAAGGTAACGGGCACTCGACACCCTGTGTGCAGCCGCCTGTTTGGCTTCCCCATCGGCCCGTTCGTTGCCAGGAACACCCACATTATTATAAAAGAACTCTGCTATAATAATCAAATAAAATAATAATAATAATAATAATAATAATAAATAATAATAAATAATAATAATAATAATCAATAATAATAATAATAATAAAATAATAAGTTAATAATAATAATAATAATAATAATAAAAGTTTATTTCTATTAATTAAAAAAAAATTTAGTTTCTTTGTTTTATCAGAAACTTTTGAAAAATTAATATCATTATAAAACTTCAAACTATAATATATCCTAATGTTTACAAATTTCCGTAATGCAAAATTTTCTACTGTAGGTGAACAAAATTTATAATTGAGCTCTTTTAACTTATTTGCTAAGTAAGTTGTTATATTATTGTTCATGCATACAACATTAAATTCTTTACAAAATATTGCTTCACAAGCTTTAAAAAATGAAAAAAAATTATTTGAACAAAAAGTTAAACACTGATCAGCCGGTAAATGCTCATACTGTTTGATTTGCAAAAACATATTTTCTCTAATTTCTTCATTTATAAAATAAAAAAACTATAAAAGATTTGTGTAAATAGAATAAATAGAAATAAACTTATTCCATTAAACATTTTTAATGTTCTTTGTTATGATTTTCTTTAAATTTTTTATTTTCTATATAATATCTTTTTCATACTTATTAATACTTATTATAATACTTAGTATGTAATCATAAAAAAAAAAATAATTTTCTATATATATATATATATATATATATATATATATATAAAAATTTTATATGCTCTATATATATATATATATATATATATATATATATATATATATATATATATAAAAAAAAAAAAAATTAATTTTCTATATATATATATATATATATATATATATATATATATCATACACCTTTTTTCCCCAAGACTGGTGGTAAGATGCGTGCAGTGCACCGGAAACAGAAAAGGTAGTAGAAGAGTATGACAAGTCGAAAAGGAAAGCCCAGCCTTACCGCACCCTTTATACCTATTAGTGAGAACTCGCGCAGTCAGGAAAGTCCCCCTTAGAGGCTTCACGGACCGCGACTGAACCCTCGCTTATGGCCATAGACGTATATGTTACGTTCATCCCCTGGGCACAGGTGGTCCACAAACCATACCCCTCCCCAACAAACACTGCGCCATTCCACTTCCTGTTAGGCACTTTTTTCCTCTCGCTACTGCCAAACTCACCTTTCTTCCCTCCAGACATTCCTTTACTGACTCAATCCACTTTTTCTTCGGTCTCCCAGCCGGTCGATTCCCAACGCACTCACCTATACATCCGTTTAACCAACCGACTCTCATCCATCCTTTATCCACATGACCAAACCATCTCAGCGTACCTTCATTTATTCTCTCATATCCCTTTTTTTCACACCACACAAACTCTCTAAGGACGTCCATTCTCATTTTATTTCAATCTTCTCACACCTAACCACGCCCCTAAGAGTGTCCATCTGAACACATTGAACTTCTCACTATATTACCTCTTATTCCAGACCAATTTAGTCCTCACTTACTATACACTTAACAACAGGTAAACAATTTACCCTCAATGAAGACCCTAGCGCATTTCAAAACAGTCCCTTTTCGTCCACAAACGATATAATCGCACCAGCCACCTTCATGCCATCACAACCTTTCCTACTACACTGCATCAATCCATTCCCTTATCATTTAACATATATTCCTAAATATTTAAACTCGGATACTTGTTTCAGCTGCTCATCATCTAACACTAACTTCAATATATATATATACTATATAGATATTATAATATATATATATATATAATATATATATATATTATATATATATACTATATAATATATTATATATATATAATATATATATATATATATATAATATATATATATGTAATATATATATATATTATATATTTATATATTTATATAAATTAATATATTTAAAGCCCAATGTTGAAAAAAAGATTTTTCAATAATTTTTTAATTTAAAAACAAAGCAAACCACACAAAGCCCTACTCCACCTACGTGAAAACCATTCAGTGAGAAAAGACTATCGCTTTACTTACAGCGAGGCAGATTAATAAAAATTAAAAAGCTGGTTAAAAGAGTTTCACATCTAGGTGTTTTTGCAAAAGAGGTAAAATTTCTAACGATGGTTTTCCGAGAATAGTTGCAAAGGATGTTTCACTTTTTATTGTAGTTTATTTTAAAAGTAGTTAAAATTGTGACTACCAAACCTAGAGAGGGATCGAAATTAAAATAAAGATTGGTCTCCATCCTGGAAGCACTCCTTATTAACGCACAGAGGTTTTTTTCTAAAAAAATCTTAGGGCGGAGTCGGGAAAAGTTTAGAGGAATCATCTATGATAGAGCTATTAGAACAGGAAGCAAAAATTATTGTCTTTATCAATAAAAACGTTAGATATGCAAAACTTACAGGAATAAGTAGAAGATTTCGAGTAGTATTTATTTTAGTAAGAGAATAAAAATTTCTAGTAGTAAGATTGACCAAAGGGTAGCAAGCTTTCTTTGAGTGTAAGTGAACTTGTCGATTATTTTCCTATGAAGTTTTGCTGAACAATAAAACCATTCGGTAAATAGATGAAGGGAAGCATTTACAGGTCCGCTACTGCCCTTTTGCCGAATTAATAGAAGAACAAACGCGACAATATCATTGCATCTTTTGCGTAACAACAAAAATTATACGGTAAATTTCTGGTATTTACATGCAACTCTATTATTACACACACTAGTTCGGGCTGAAAAGTAACGCTTATTCTGCTGTAAAATCTATTACCACTGCAGATAAGGTAATGAAACAAAGACTGAGAAAATGTCAAAGGTTTATTCAATGGGGCATGTACAATTTTTTTTTTACATAATCTCGAACGTCAATACATTTCTGCAAACGTTTAACCCACTTCTCAAAACTGGTTGAAAAAAAGTCTTGATACGTTTACCGAAACCAGTCTAACACCGGTCTCTTCACCTTATCATCTGGACCAAATCTCACTCCTTGGAGACTTTCCTTCAACTTTGAAAATTAGTTAAAATTACTGGGGACCAGATCAGGACTGTAGGGTGGATGATTTTTGACCTAGAAGTTCAAGCATTGAAGCATTTGGGCACTGCAATGTGGTCGAGCATTGTCATGATGCAGGAGGAAAACGGTACGGTGTGATCTTATTCGACGCATACGGCTCTTGAATTTCTGGAGAGTTTCACAATAACGATCGGAGGTTACAGTCGTGCCCAGGGAGTGAGATTTGGTTCAGATGATAAGGTGAAGAAAGCAGATCGGCTTCTTTTCAACCGGTTTCGAGAAGTGGTTTTAATGTTTGCAGAAATGTATTGATGTTTGAGGATTTGATATTATGTAGAAGAAAAATTACATGGTCATTGATTAAACCTTTGACCTTTCAATCTTTGTTTCATTACCTTATCTGCATTGTTTGAAATTTTGAAACAGAACAGGCGTTACTTTTCAACCTGTCCATATATATATATTATATATATATATATATATATATATATATATATTTTTATTTATATATATATATATATATTATATATATATATATATATATATATATATATATATATATATATATATATATATATATATACTATATATAACACTTACTTCTTTAACTTCCTCTTCCAGGAAGGATTCTTCATCCTGTCAGCCGCGACAAAGCATCTTTCTCCAGACGATCCCTCTCCTGCCACTATTCCTCTTTCTCTTCAGCGGCTCTCAATTGGTAGCTTGACAATTCTTTCCAGAGAGGTCCTCCACCGATTCCGCCCATCTCTTCTTCGGCTCTTTCCTTGGTCTTCTGCCCTCTCGGTGTCCATTCCCTCTTTCTTTTCGGGCATTTCTTCTCCCTGCTCCATCCTTCCAGATGTCCCCACCATTCTCAAGTCTCCCCACATCCACTTCAGTATCATCTCTTCACCCCTTAATCTTCTTAATAACTTCATTCCTATTTCTGTCTCTCCTACTCTTTCCAATTAATAGTTCTTAATATCCTCATCTCCGCCACTTGTATCTACTCTCTCTCTTCTCGTTGTTGTCCATGTTTTCGCTCCGTACAGCAGTGTCGGAGTCAGTATGCTGTTAAAATCACTTTTTTAACCTCTTATTCTGATGTTTCTGTCTTTTATCATGGGGTATACCGCTTTTAACTAATCCATATTTTTCCATTCTTCGCATAATCTTTCCCCACTTCCTCCCCTTCTGTTTAAACATTCCTTCGAGATAATTGCAGGTATTACCGCCTTCACCTCCTCCTCTCTTCACCATCATTCTCATCCCCTCCTCCTTCCTCGGTTACTTGTTTTAATACTCTATCTTCTGTATGTCATCTTCATCCCTGCTTTCCTCCAACTCCTTTCCGCAAACAAACTCCACCACCTCTCCGAATCGCATTCCTTCTCTCTCGCTCCAACATGCCAGATCGTCCGCATTTGCCATTATGTCCCCTTCAAATTCTCCCAGTCTTTCTTTCACTTTCCTTATCACCACGTCTAAATATAATATAAACAGCAGTGGCGATAAAACACTCCCTTGATTCACTCCTGT
>JABUQX010105804.1:0-7500 GCA_015478945.1 Trachelipus rathkii | reverse complement strand
TCAGTATGCCACGCAAAATGAGGAAAGCGGGCGGAATAGCCAAGGATATATCATATATATATACACCCATCTAAACGTTATATATATAAATCACCTAATATATATCACTCATAGTACTAACTATATATATATACACCATCTACTATAACTATAAATAGATATAGCAAATATATAAATATATATATAGTGTACTACCTATATATAAGCTAATCACTATATTATTAATTATATATTTATTTATATATATATATTGGATTATATATCACAGGATAATCGGATTATAATATATCGATATATAAAGTCTGCAAAGGATAAAAAATCTACACATAAAAAAAATAATTAGTTTGTAAATATATTTTCACAAAAATGTATATATATATATATATACTATAATATAACTTCGTCACACCTGTATTTTTCTGGCGAATTTTCGCCATCATTCTAGCTATTAACACTAATAATATACTAGTGATGATGATGAGTGCTTGTATGCTAGCCAATTTGTTTGCTAATCACTATTGTTTATCATCAGTATATATTATATATAATTTATATTAGGTATTCAATATCGCCAATACTTATCATATCAGTTATATATATATATGGTCAATAGTATACTATTTATATATCATATAATTTGTATATATAATACTATAAGTATATAAATATATATAGGTATATATATACATATAACTATATAATATATATATCAAATATAATTATTAATATATATACGCTATATATATATATATATATATATATATAAATATATATATTATGATATACCTACTATATTAATATATATTAGTATTATATAATATTCTAGGTAAGTGATAGGGTACTAATATGGAGTATATAATATCTATATATATATATATGAATAGTATAGGCAAGAATAACTAAATATAAGATATATAGAATTATATTACTTATATAATATATTTAGCCACAGAACCTATATATATAATACGAGTATATATATATATATATATATATAGTTATATATATATACCTATATATAGTATAATAGTATATATATATATATATATATATACTATTATATATATATATATAGGGTATGACTGCTAGATTGGTGGCTTCTTTTTTATGTGCGCAAGACACACCTATTATAGGAGAGGCGTATTCGGCTCAATTTCATAACCATCCAAAAGGTTTCGAATCATAGCTCGTTGATAAACATAAGTAGCGTTATATAATTCAATAAATAGTAACCAGTAAAAATATGTCCCTTCTGTTGAAGATTCACTCTACCTTTATTAGGCGAATTATGGTGTTCACAGCACACTTTCTCTAGCGCCGACATTTCACACACCTCTTTCAATTTTGTAAGCAGAAGGACTATTTGTGTTTGTGATTGAAATTCGAGTCGCAGCAGCCTTTTCCTTGAAATTTACCTCTCTTGCCGGGAGGACTTTCCTGGAAGAGAGTTATTTCTTGAGTGAGATTTTACTTCATGAATCTCTTAAATAATTTGATCTGACTGAAAAGTATTCTCAAAAGGAGGGGCCAGTTAATATAAATATATTTCACTATATGGATCTTCTCTCAAAATTTTGGCTAGCGCAAACTCTTAGCATAAGTACGAACATAAATTAAAATTTTTTACAAAGTTATTAAGGAGTGCTACAACTAGTATGTTTATAAATAATCAGCTAATTAGATATTAATAGTATTATATGAAGATATATTGATTGAATAACATATATATACAATATAATACATGTATATAATATATACAGTATATATATATATATATATATAATATATATATATATTATATATAATATATATAGTATATTTAAATAGTATAGATAATAAATATAATAGTATATTAAAAATTAATTATAATATATAGTCGTAACTAAATAGGTAGTTATTATATATATATAGTATATATGATATATGTTATATAATAAGTATATTATATATATATATATAATATTTCAGAGAATATAAAAATTATGATATATATATATAGTAAATATATTATATATATATCTAAGATAGATATATACGGTATACTATAGTATATATATATATAATAATATAGGTACAATCTCTTATAACTATATATATATATATATATATGATATATATTATATATATATTAATGTCATAATATATATAATATATTGTATAAAATATACTATAGTGAAATAATAATACCGGCTGTATCACTATATTATATAATGATGCTTATATATATATATAAATAAAGTATATAATATAAAGTTATTATATATATATATATATTCTATATATACCTATATCAACTATATGTATAAATAACTGGATATATAAATAAAGTAATACTCATAATTAGTCTATATGATTCATAATAATTATGATAATTATATATATATATACTATTATCATTTATCTACATTATTACTAAGTTACAATATAGTCAACTATAATATATATTAACTTATTAGTATTATTGTTTAATAGTATTCTAGTATTCTTTTTATAGCATAAAGAACTGGATATATATATAATTATAATGATTATATATGCAATAAATTTATAATTTATAGTATAATAAACTATTAGTCTATATAGCTATATCAAATTATCATCACATATTCTTTGTCAAAAGCTATTTAAACTCACCTTTGCCGTGAACTACGAAATGTAGTACATAGATACTGTATATGTCAGTGTGGAGTTAATACCTCCATCAACTAAGTACTTAGTATATGTCGTTAAATATTAGTGAGCAGTAAAACTACAAAATCGAGTATAATATCTATTAGTAACTGTGATCGTTGGGTGCTGGTTGAATAATCTTTCCACAAAAACTCTAGTCACGAGTGTGTATACGTATATTATTATTATTAATATTAATTAAATCATTCCATCTCTTACACATAATTGTGGGAACTTAAGTACCTATTTACCTTATAAAGGGAACCAGATGATTGTTATATTCACGATATATTACTAGCTTGGATTTGTTATTGGGAAGTCTGTGAGTTGACTAAATGATTCATTTTGTAAATTATAAATTAAAATCTTAATAAAACAATATTTAATATATTAAAATAAATATATATTTTAAATAATTATTATTTAAATAGAATGTATATGAGTTCACGGGTATATAATTATCAAAACTTATTACATAACTATATATATATAATATAAATTATATATATATATCATATATAATAATTTATATATATATAATATATTAATATAAATATTAATATATATATTATATATATATATATATTTAATTGATTAATATTTTATATATAATATTAATATATATAATATATACTTAAGTGCGTATCCAAAATAAATTTATAAGGTATGGAGTCAGGAGTACTCAAACAATAAAATATCTCTTTAATATAATATATATAATATATTATTAATATATATTATATATATATAAATATATAATATATATATAACATAAAGATAAATCTACCAAAATAAATTAATATAAATATATATAATATATATATGTATAATATAAATATATATATATAGTATATATATATTAATATATATAATATATATATATATTATATATATATATATATATATATATTAAATATATATATATAATAATTAATTTATATATATTATATATATATATATGGAGAAAGTTGTAGTAAACCTTGATAATAACTCCAGAAGTGGTACACAGGGACAATATATCTATAAAAATTCACTTAGTAAAAATAAGACAAGGAGAATTTATATTGAATTACTAAAATCATCTTATCTAAATTGTTAAATTTAAATCGCCCGACATGAGAATGAGCGCAAGGTCTTAGTACATTAATGTAACCCCTATAAATTAGCAGATCTTCAATTTTCTAAATGATGTACTAGGATAGTGTAATTAGTAGAGCTAGAAGGGCAAGTTACTCAAATTAAGTCTTTCTATCTCCAAAATAGTATATTTATATCAAGATATGAGTTTTGTACAGAATGTCTTATATATTGTTTGAAAGCTTCTTTCACTGAAGCATTTAAACACTGCGTAAAATTGCCAGTATTTGCCTAAACAAGTATGATAAAATATTTTTTGATAATATAGTGTACTTAGGAACAAGAAATAACTAGATATATGCATACTATTATGACGGAGTTTTGTAATATTTGAGCAGACTCTGTGCATGTTATGATTGTCCATTTCAACTTCCAATTAAGAATGTCCATGTTGCGTGCGTGGTTACTGTATGAATCTTACATTTTGGGCTTTCGAAGTCTTCTTGTGTATATAAAATAGATTAAAGTACAACAACTCCTCCTGGTTTGAAGTTCATCTCATTACGTCTATATAGTGATACAACCACGTTTTGGTGTATTATATGACATTAACTAAATAGCGAAGGATACCACCCAATATGAGAGAGAAGACATACTCTCTCCTAATAGGCATATATGATATATAGAGGATCATCCAAAAGATTGGGCTACTAACTCGAGACCCTTACTCGGGGGAGATAGTGACCGGGATAATTTAAGTGGCTAGCTTAGTGTCGTGCACCCTAGCCGGAAGAGAAAGGTCTTCAACAGAACCCCCGACCATTGCGTAAGGGAATGTTGTGTTCGTGTAGCTGGTTGTTACTCCCGGACACCCTCTCACCTTACAATGTCGTGTAGAATCTCTCCTGATGCCCTCGGCCGAGCCTCACCAGTCAGAGTCAGTTGTCAATAACCATACTCAAGGATCAAAGATATCAGATGCGTCATTAACACATTCTTCAATAAATCAGCTGAAATATTCTAAATAGTTGACTAATTATAGTCTAATTAATATAAATCTGTAATGGTATAATTTTCATAGAGTTTAGTTATTAAACTATATGGACTTATTGTTCCTTAACATGAGCGAAGAGAATTATATTAAAAAATTAATTTAAATAACTTCTGCACTTTATATTATTAAAGGATATGATACTATGAAGACCTATAGAAATAATAATATATATATATTATTATAATATATATATATGCGTCTAGAAAATTTCGGGGGGTGAGTAGAGGGCCATGTGACTAACACCACTCTTGTAGACCCAACCCAGCATAAATCAATAACAGCACTTGATGTTCCAAGAGATATATATACTTATATTTTATATATTATATATATATATTATAATAAACAAGTAATATATAATATATATATATAGTTTAACGTATATACTCCAGTAAAAAAAAAGGTCTCATTAAGATACTAAATAATATTAATAATTTATCACCTTTTTAATATCTATCATATGAGTTTTTGCAATGATACGTTCGATAAATCAACTGGAGGGAGATTCTTATATTAATTATAATTAAAATAATATAACTATAAACTATATAATATATAACAAACTTCTAATTTCGTAACAAATTTATCTCATATCTTACACATGTATATATATATATAATATATAATATAATGGCATGATTAGTTATATACATATTATATAATACTTTTTATATTTCAAATTTACTAGCTATAACATAATATATTAATAATTCATTAATAAATATACTATATCAATATTTATTTAGAGACTATAAACGAAAACACAACCCAACATAATACTCAAGTTATTACACTGAGTTATACATAACTGAAAAATATAAATTAATTGCATGCACTAATAACATATATGTATATAGGTGTAAAAATGTATCTAAAAAATGTCTTCGTGACATCAGATAATGAGTAATAAAATTATGAATAGGTTTAATTATTTAGGTTGTAATATTAAATACTTAAAAAATATAATTATACCCTATGATATTATATTATAATATTTATATATTAATATATTTTATATGTAGTTTCATTTATTTAATAAAGTAAAAATTTATAAAATTTACTTTAGATCTCAAAAAGGTCAAAGTAGACTTTGTCTCAATTAGTATTATATATATATTATTAAATATATAAATATATTATACTATATAATATATAATATATATATATAATTATTTAATATATATATATATTATATATTATATATATATATATATATATATATATATATATTAATTAATAATATATATATATTATAATATATATATATATAATTATATAGGGTATTTCAATGATTAGGTTAGTTTAGGCTTCTTTATAGGTAGTAGTTTAAACTATTCAATAATGTAATCCGATTTTTTTCGATTATATTTCAAATATATATGCACATACAAGTGCCAATAACAGAGTTTTTTCTTTATTTTTTAAAACTAAAGGCATAACCCAAGATTATAATCGCCAATAGATGTTACAAAGAGTTCATAGCGTCTTTCTCGGCCTCAGCGGGGACGACGGGGGTACATTCGATCTACTCCCCTATACTTAGTATCCCTAATCTCGTCGGCTTCGATAGCCCCTTTATAAAATAAATAAAACAAAAAAATTTAAAAATCTAAAAATTAAATAATTATTATAAATTATAACATATATGTAAAATTAAAATAAAAAAGCAACATATGTATTTAGCCATAATCATTTATTTCTACTCTCTTATTGGATGATAATATAACATACTATCACAAGTTATGCTATATATGGTTTATATAAGAGATTAGGGTATATTCTAAGCTAGATATTAATTTTTACTCAAAGATATTATGTAATACATATTATATATTGCTTAACATCCTTATTTTATAAGGGAAAGTGCCTACTATATCATTAATATATATATATAATAAATTATATATATATATTAATTATAAATATATATAATATTATATATATATATTATATTATAAATAATTATAATATATATTTATATATATATAATATTATATATAATAATAATATAAATATTATAAAAATATAATAATATATATATATAATTTTTTTAATATATATATAAATAAAATTAAGTTCACACCTTCACGTGAGGGCATATTTGCTCACTATTTACAGGAGGGGAATCTTCTCTATAGGTTAAATTTCATCAAGCTTCTCTTTTCGAGTATTCAGAAATGACCTGACGAACTCCTTTAAGCTATCTAGATTCTCCAGAGTTAGAGGAAAATCAATTCTCATCATCCAGATCTAATCAGCTAGTGAGACGTATTAAAAGTTGAGTGAATAACCTAAATAGTGAGAATTGTGCGTGATAATATGAGCACGGTTGGCAATCTGGGTGTTAAAAAAACAGCTGTACAGAAAAATGAGGATTATAATACTAGCGTTATAAAATTTGAAAGTTATACGAGCAGTGAGTCACGTATTATTTGAAAATGAGAGAAGTTCTAATAGCGTAAGTAGGGCGTTCAGAGCAGATATTCATAATGACTATTATATTAATAGGACAATTGATACTATATATATATATATAAAGCAAAAATAAAAGCTGTTAAGTTTTAAAATTAATACATAGAATCATGCGTCTGGCAGCGTAGCTTTTATAAGTGTAATATTTACCACAAAGGCACAAGGCTGGCAAGGGTAGTTTTTCCCACTTAAATTTTTCCCGAGAAAAACCTTGGGAAAAACCGGGT
>JABUQX010105803.1:7500-15000 GCA_015478945.1 Trachelipus rathkii | reverse complement strand
TCGTCTTTTAAGCAAAACCACGTATTTTCTATATTTTGCGTATGTGCACCAGTAACTGGGTCAACGAAATTTTGACTATGGTTGACCTGCATATGTTTGTAGTCAAAACCAGGAATTTGGTTAATGTTAATATATATATTATTATATATTATATATTTATTTACAAATAAAAATATAATATATATATTATTATATTATATATATATATATCATATATATATATATATATATATATATATATATATATAATTTTAATTTTTAATAATACAAATATATAACCTAACCTACCTAATAACCACCTAACCTAACCTATCCTAACTTAACCAAACCTAACCTAACCTAACTGATCAACCTAGCCTAACCAAACTACCTATCCTAACCTAGCCTAACCTTACGTAACCAAACCACCTATCCTAACCTAACCTAACCTAACCTAAAAACTCCATTTTCCTCCTACTTATTTAAACCTAACATTGTAATTTCATCCAAAGATATTATTTCTGTTCACCCTGAGATTAATGCTTAGAAGGTATACTGTTCTGACGGGATCCCTCTTGTGATCCTCAAAACTTGTTTCTGAACTTTCACTCTGCTTTGGTAAACTGCTTTGTCTGCGCTTATCGCTTCAACCTTTCCCTCTTGCTGGAATTGTTCACACATTCAACCTGTTCCTAAGAAGCGGGACCCTAGTCAATTATCCATCTCTCCTCCTATCGCTTTAATATCTGATCATTCTTAAGCTCTCGAATCTATTCTCAACAGGATTTCTAAACATTTTAAATCTCTAATCTTATCTCCCAACAATTGTATGACTTCTGGCAAAAACTCTCGTTTGCTGATATTCTTTTATTTCTCTATAACTCTTTTTCTCTGCTCTTGGGATTTCTGTGAAACTTTTGTTGTTGCGCTAGACATATTGAAGGCTTTCGATAGAATCTGACGCAAAGGTATATAATTTTTAAGCTTTCTCATTTGGTAAATATATATATATATATATATATATATATATATATATATATATATATATATATATATATATATATATATATATATACTATATATATAATTTATATATTTATATACTATTCGAATATATATATATATATTTCTCTCTGTAACCTCTTTAGCTTCCTTTCCGGTCGCTCTAAAGCTGCTGATGAAGACGGACTCTATCCTCAACTCTTTTTATACTATACTTTAATGATCTATCTGTTACTTCGTCTTGTCCAGTCTTATGCCGATAACTATACTCTTCATTACTTCAACTAATTTGAGACACAACCCACACAACAGCAATAGTTGATGATAAGAGGGTATTCTTAGGGCAAATAACCTTTGAACATTCTCATATCACTAGATGGGAAAAAGAAATTTGTTTTCAATGGCTCATTAATTTGGCTCCTTCCTCTACCTATCTACTCAACATAATCTTCCACACTGATTTAATATCTACCTCTAAAATGCACAACTCAAATCCTTTTTGTTCTTAATATTCTTGGAATTTCCTTTTCTCGTGACCTTTCATTGAAGGATCAGATTAGATCTCTTTCTAAACAAGCTTCTAAGAGGTTGGGCGTTCTGAGGCGACTTCAGAATTTCTTTTCAACACCCCAGTTCCTTGCTCTGTATAAGGGCGTTGTTCGCCTTTCTATGGAGAATACATCACAAATCTGGGGTGGTTCCACACATATTGCTCTCCTTGATAAAGTGGAGTCTAAAACTTGTCAGCTCTCCTACTTTCTCTAACTTTCTCCGATCTTTCTAGTTGTCGAACTGTTCCAGCACTTTCCCTATGCTCTCCCTATTACAATGGAAACTGCTCTTCAGAACTCTCCAGCTGTATATGCCCTTTTTTTGAGGTGAACTCGTGCGACTTATCTTTCTACACAGTCATATATATATATATATATTATATATATCATATATTATATATATCAAATATTATATATATATATTATATATATATTTATAAGTATATATATATATATATATATATATATTATATATATATATATTATATATAAATATATATAATAAGTAAACCCTTGGGGTATATTTTATTATTTTATTAGTTATATTTGTTTAATGCAAATCAATGTGACCATTACAAATTGAATTAACGGTTTCAAGTTTAACAATGGGGAAAACCTTAAATCTTTCACAAAATTTTTCATTAAACATTTTTTCCCCGAACTTATTATTGACATTTATTATTAACGTAAAACTAACAGAGATATATATATATATATATATATATATATATTATATATATATATTATATATATATACTATATATATATATTATATATATATCATATATATATATATATATAGTATATATAATATATATATTATATTATAATATATATAATATATATAATATATAATATATATATATATATAATATATATATTATATATATTTTACTTTTAAAAAAAAAAAAAAAAAAAAAAAAAAACTTAAAGTTAAAATTTATTTCCGAAATAAAAATGATATTAAACGCGAACACAAAAAAACTTTTCCTTAAAGAGTTTCTGAAAAAAGTGTTTATCTTACATCGTAGATCAACAAACATCTGTATTCCGAGCTAGCTTCAAAGAAAATTAAATTTACTCCGTTTACAGACATATATTAGAGCAATAATGAAAAACTAAAATAGAAGTTAAATTCTGAGATAGAGTTCAGGTTCAGAAGGTTGTAACCACAGCATTTAAAAAGTTTTCAACGAGAAATGGTCTTAACAGTTATCCAAGCAACGTGTTACAATTCACCAAATTACTAGACGAATCACATAAACTAAAAGACAATATTAATCATCAACCATAAACCGTAACTTGAAATTTAATCTAATTTTCAAGAAAAGTCTAAAGATCAATAACTGGTACCTTGGGAATCATTAATAACCTATCAAATTACAATCTCAAAGACGAAGAAAAAATATATCATAGTTGATTTTGAATTTTGTAATGCTTTTGAACAGTGCTGTCAAAAAACAAACAAAGAAAGACTTTCAACATCGATATTCGGAATGGGTATTTTATTAAGCAAAACCTAATTTATGAAACAGAAAGAAAAAACTACCTCGGATTAATATTTTATAAAGCATTAACTAATTTACAAAATAATAAGGACATCATAATAACCCGCAGCGACAAAGGGAACAATTATTGAATTTTAAACAACAAAAGACTATTTCACCAAAATGTAACCACATTTTAAATGACACAATACCTACATTCCTCTCACAAAAAAATCCTAAAAAAAAAACTCATTGGAGACCCTTTCAACAGCCAACCTAAACAAATATGAAAGAATCAACCCAATATACACAAAAATAATAAAGCTTACATGACCAGCCTTGCAAGTTCTATGGCATACCCAAACACTTTTTGAAAACATATCTCTCAGTTGTGTAATTTGGAAGCACTTATTTCAATGCATACAAACTTTCATCATGGCTTTCGAACACACTAAAACCTCTCATCGGTCACATCTCTTTCTCACATATTAGACACACAGCAGATTTCATTCAACGAACACAATCCCTCAACCCTTCCACACACCAATAACTAATCACCAATGTGTTATTAATGAATAAAACCACAAATAAAATAGTAATTTCATTTCAAACATTTAATTGAATAAGACTTTTTGAATGTAACTTTTTGTCAAATCGTCCAATATTTTTAGTGGAATAACTTCTTCTCTTTCAAAAGAGAGTGTCTTCAGGGTTATATTATTACTGGCCTATCGATGGGTTCCTCTCTTTCCCCTACTCTGCAAATAGTATTCATGTAGCTGATTGAACATACTACCGAACACTCTTCTCTCCAACTCTACTTGGCTACGCTACGTAGACGATGTCTTCGTAGCTATCCCCATCATACAAACTTTAACAACATTCTCAATGTTATAAACTAACATGCACCCTTCTAATCTCTTCTTGCATATGAACTACCTCAAAATTACACTCTACCCTTCTTAGATACACTATTAACATGGAAAAACTCTACTCAGATTACCTATTCCGTCTATAGAAAATCTACTTCTCCCCCCACATACATACACTGGTATTCAGCCCACACCAAAAACATCAAAATCGCCATGCTAACAGCCCAATATCTTAGAACATTACGTAACTGTTCCCCAAACAACTTAGCCACTGAAGCAAAATATTTATATTCAACATTCACAAAATTAAAATATCCCCCTCATGAAATAAACTTAACTTACAAAAAAGCAAAACATACATTCTATCAAACAACACAAAAGAAAAAAAATATTAAGATCAACATTTCTTCCTTTACCCTACGCACCTAAATCATTACATAAAACAACACCTTCCAAAATCTATCATATTCACATAAAACAATACCTTCTCTTTAAAACACATACTCAAACCCCCAAAATACAAAAATCCACAAACACAGTGTCAGTGTATATATCAAATACCATACCATAATTGTACCTCAGTTTATATTTTTGAAACGAATGATTTGGATCGGCCAACATTTATCAACACAATATTGACCTCAACAAAGATAATAAAAATTCAGCTTTAACTAACCCATACTCATACACAACATAAAATTAATACCCAAAATTCCACCATACTAAAATCCATCAACCTACACAAAAAAAAAAATCATGGAAATCAATCTATATATATATACTACTATATATATATATAATACCAACAATTTTAACAAAACCACAGGCAAGAATAAAATTAGAAAACATACCAAAAATTCCATATTGCTATCATCTAAATACTTCAAAAGAAGGCTAAAACCAAAATCATTCATCCAACTTAGAAATTCTATATCTCAACAGCAGTGTATTGCGAAGACAATCGTTTTCTTTACGTTGAAAAGGCTTATAAGATCCAGCATTAAGCGAAAGCTCTTAATAAAAAATTAAAATGCTAAAATAGAAATGTAACTTTAAAAAGTTTTTTTTTATAAAAAAAAAAGATATATATCAATATAGTATTATCATAAATAATATATATATATATATAATATATATATTAATAATATATTATATATAATATATATACTAATATATACTATATATATATATATCACTATACTATATATATAATCTCGCTGTTTGTTTACATTAATAAAAATGTGCATATAAGTTCGGCGGCACTTGAAAAAAACATATTGTTTGGAAGGTGCTACCAAGATTTAAGAGGTTTCCCCACTGTTAAACTGAAACAAGTTTAATTCAAGATTTGCTATTGAATGCGTAGATTATGCTGTTGTTGCCTAGGATGAATTAAACAAAATTAACTAATAAAATAATTAAAACATTACGCCAAGGTTTTTAACTTATTATATAAAAAAACCTACGGCTAAAGAGTTAAATAATTATATATATATATATATAATATATATATATATATATATATATCATATATATATATATTATATATATCATATATATATATAATATATATATATATATATATTATGGGAAAAAGTAAAATTTCAACCGTAATATTAACACAATGATTTTGTTGAGCAGGAAATTCAAAATAACAAAAGATAAATGTCAAATATGTAAGTTAATTCGTAATATAGGATATTCAAAATAGTCTGAATATTGCTTTGCTATTTATTTACTTTAGAATCTTGGTAGCAATTTTCAAACTCATAGAAAAATGATTAAGAGTTCTTTGTTTTCGATTATTCTACTTGTATTTTGATTTGTTATCAATTTTTAAAAGTCAGATATTAATATTTTCATCCCATTTATTTATTATATAAATATATAATAAGGATTGTTAGGTATATGATTTCTTTTAAAGCATTTTTTTTATTACCTTCAATTTAAAAAAAAAAAAATAACGGTTTTTGGTTGTTTAAAGCAAAAAAAAAAAAAAAAACCATGATGTTACACCAATTTGTATAATAAACAACCCTGTATATATATATATATATATATATAATACTACTATATATTACTAATATATATATAATAACTAATATATATATATATATAAACTATTATATATCACAATTAAATATATATATATATAACTAAAATATATATATAGCAATATAGATAATCTATATATATAAATATAAAAATATTGGTATAATATACTCCTTGCGGTGCACTATAAAAATGCAATTGAGATAATCATTTTACACAAATTATAATTCATCAATAAGGTAATTGCAAACAAAAAACGACTTTAGCTTTTATGTATCAGTGTATTCTAGTTCGACCTCCGTAGTGAGGGTTTCTTTAATATCACTGCGCATATTATTGTTTTAACACAACATTTAAAAAAGAAGATCGCGTTGCAGCTTGTTATTAACTGTAATTATACTATAATATATATATATATATATATAATATATATATATATATTATTATATAATAATATATATGTAATATATATTATAATATATAATTAGTATATATATATATATATATATACTGCAGCAGTGATATAAAAGAAAAGCACTTTACCGCATGTACGATCTGGCATAGACTGATACATAAAAGCTATAAGGTTCGTTTGCCGTTAAATTATAAAAGGGTAAAGGAACGCCTGGCAAAAACACCGCAGAAAAGAACCCAAAAAAAAAAAAAAAAAAAAAAAAAATAGAGGGCGACACATAGACGGCACCTCCGACATTAGCGGAAAAGTCGGCAACCGCCACATCTCTGTTGTAGGTTATAAGTGAGAATTAACTCCTGATTTTCACTCCTTAGCAAAATGACTGCTTCTTAAGACTGCTTTTGTGGATTGTTAAAGACCAATTTCTTAAATATACTTTATTAAATATTTATTCATATATGGTTTATATATATGTTCTTGTGGTTCTATAGTCACCAATTTAAACTCATTGTTTTTTAGGTCTTAATTCTGCCAGTATGAATTATCATATTTAAGTTATTAAATATTCTATCAAAAAATTAAAATTCAGGACAATTAGGATTGAAAGTGAAAACTAAATTGGAAATTTAAATTATAAAATAAAATAAACATAAGAAATGGACAACCCTGAAACTAAACGAAACGAAACCCAAGAAAGAAACCCAGAGGGTCCTGGACTATGTCGAAATTTAAAATAAACCAAACAAAAAAAAAATTAGTATATATTATATATATATATAAATATATATATATAATAATTATATATATATATATAATATATATATATATATATATATATATATATATATTAATATTATATATTATATATACAATTATATGTATGCTCTACATAAGTTATAAACATATTTCTGATAATAAATGATAGGCAATATATATATTATATATATATATATATATATATATATATATATATTATATATATATATATATACTATATATATATATATCATATATATTATATGCTTCAAGAGTTTGCTTTTGCAGTCTGCCTTCGTTGTCGCGTATTTATTAAATTATTATCGATGGTTGATATAAATAAATATCCGCTTACTAATAGTGACGTATAATGACGACTTAATTTA
>JABUQX010105802.1:0-26238 GCA_015478945.1 Trachelipus rathkii | reverse complement strand
TAAATTTGGTTTCATAATTTTTTTTTTTAATTCATTGCTTACTTTTTTCACATATTTTAGAAGAATTGTATAGTTTTTTATATATTTAAAGTTTCAAACTGCGTTTCGTTTGATAATTAGTATATTTAATCATAGCACTATTATATATATATATTTATAATATATACTTTAAAATATATATAAGTTTTATATATATTATACTATATATATATAATATACTTACGCATATATATATATATATATTATAATATATATATTATATATATTTTGTATATATCCAATTATATATAATACTATAATACTACTATATACTATATATAATATATATAATATATACTATTATTACTATATATTATATATATTATATAAATGTTATATAAGATAATGAATAAATATATATAAAAACGTATATACCAATAATACTTCTATTTTAATTTTTAATTTTATATAAATTTAAAATATAATTTTTTTCTAAATTTATAATTTAATTTTAAGTTTATTAATATATATTATATATATATACTGTACATATAATATAATATATTGTTATTATATATTATTATATTGGTATATTAATATTACTAGTTACTATATATATACATATATATATATTTATGGTGAAACTTTACATTATTAAGCTAGTCCATGTCGCCAGAGAAAAACTACGACTTGTATCAGCAAACAAATAACATATTTTGGAATTGTGGTTTTAATAACCCAATGAAAACTTTATTTTTTTATGATTTACAATGTTAAATAAAAATTTAACATATTAAATTATGTTAAATTTGATGAAAGTGTACGAGATTGCTATTGGATTTATTATCTCTCTACGGCAACACAAAAGCTAACCAATCAGAGGTACATGATTAAATACATTTTATTGGGGTATTCAAAATTTAAGGAGCTCGGAAAAAAAATATATTTTATTTTTTTACTTTTCATTAACGTAAATGCACGGCACACGAAGGTAATCTACGGGGGGCTCTTCCGCCCCCGTACCCCCCGACCCGTGGATGCTGGTGAAATAATTTTTATAAATATAAAAAACTAATTTTTAATACAAAAATCATGATATTTTTTTAATACCAAAAATTATTAAATCTAATGATATTAAAAATATCACCTAAAATTTTGACTGATAGAAAGAAAACGTATATTTTATGGGTAATTTGTTTAATTAACTAGTTTTAGTTTAATTTATATTTTAATTTTTTTTTATCAACATCGCATACTAATTTTTATAAGCTGATTTCCAATACATTATTGGTTTTCTTGTTAATATTATCGTTAATGTTTTTCAAGAAGGAAAAATGTTGAAGTTGTACCCCCTATATGCATAGTATAATATAATATAAGTATATTATATATATATTATATATATATCAACTATATATATATAATATAATTATACAAAATACCTATATATGTACTTATATATTTATATATACCGGTTCTATATAATATATATGTCATATACTATAATTTACTATGATAATAATTCTTTATAAAATTACGCCTCAAGAATAGAGATCCTGTCACTACTGTTATATATATATATTATATAGTTATATACTTATATATATAATTATCATATATATTATATAGCTACTTACAAAAATATTATATATTATTGTTGGTGTGACGAAAGTCAGGTTAAGTCCAAATAACGCGCAAATATAAAATTGTAAAACGTAATATGTGATAATCTCATTTCACTAATTTTCTCTTTTACCTATTTTTAATACATTTCAATTGAAAATACTACTTAAAGGGCTCTATTAGGTTTTTTATTTCTACAGCCATTCAAGGGATGTGAAAAACAGCTAATAAGGAGTTACCAGCTTAACTCATAGCGTAATCTTAGGCCTTAAATTAAAGCCACCGTTTTTTTTTAAGAATTTTAAAAGACGTAAAGAAGTAAGGCCATTTGTATCTGAGGAAATATGGTTATAATATTATGTAAAAATTCTGTATTTAAGTAGCGCCTCACTTAGGAAGGGCCCGATGAGGTGATCTGAAAACGCTAGGAAATATATCAGTGTCATTTATTTCTATATTATTCCTCTTTTTACCATCCATTATTTCGTAAGTTTATTCTCACCTGTAGCAGGCTTGAATCAGCAATTAAAAAAGACCTCTCTCTCTCTCTCAGGGTCTTTCCTGAGTTATATTTCCTACGCCCAATTTTCCTTTTGTATATAACACTTCTAAATTTAAGTAGGCCAATTAGGCCCTACTTTTTTTTTAAAATAACTTTATTATATTATTTATTTACTCTCATTATTGTATATAACGAATATTCTTTCTTGAGCATATTATTATTATTTTATATACCCAGGACACTGGGGTTAGGCTCAGGCTTGATTAGCCAACTTCTCATTCTTGTATGCACCTCAAAATATATTACTTCCAACTATTGCTCCTCTCGTTAAGGAACCTGATTGTTAAACCTACAGAAAGTCTTTCTGACAGACGCAACTTACCAACAAGAGAACTCGATTATACCCAAGTGAGCAAAGAGCCGCCGAATGTAGGCCCCCAACCATCCAGCCTTCCCAGATTGCCAAGCCTCTCTACAAATCTTCAGCATCTCAAGCTTTTCGTGTCTGTCTGTTGAAACCTCGGCGTCCACAGCTAACCCTCTGTGCTCTACTGTTAAAGGACAGAGCTCTTAATTTATTATTATTATTATTATTATTATTCATTATTATTATTATATTAATTATCTAAATTAAAATATATATATTATTTATTATTATGTTGATTATTATTATTATTATTATCTATTATATATTATTATATTATTATCTCATTTATTTATTTTTTCTTTTATTATTTTTTATATTTTCTTATTGTTTATTTATATAATTATTATATTTTTATTATTATTATTATTATATATTATTATTATTTATTATTATTATTATATTATTATTGTTGTTTTTCGATGCTGCTTTTTATTTTATTTTATACCTTTTGTTAACTTAAAAATAATATGAATGTATACACTATATTAAATACATTAATATATTATACAATATATATATATAATATATATATATATTATCATTATATATATATATATATGATATATATATATATAATCATATATATATATATATACCTATATATAATATATCTATATATATATATCTAATTATATATAATCTGTAGTAATCTTTTCCCTTTACCCCTAGATTGGGTATTGTGCGTGACATCACTGAGAAACAAACCCTTCCCCCGGATCTCGAGGGTTGTAATTAGATAGAGAATAGTAACAATACACCGGAAATAAAAGTTGGAATTTACGCCAAAGTATATCCGCATTCTTGTGTGTGTGGTCATTCCTGCTTTACTATCCATCATAATAAACAATATAGTCACGTGTGTTTGCTGTTGTTTCCTCTTCTTCATTTTCCTCTCTCCTTATATCTTCCTTCCTTCACTAATTTTCCTTTCTTCTTTCTCTACCTGCCTCGCCATGGTTGAGGACGGATTTCTACTCCCTCCCTACTCCCACGCATGTTGTCTTTCCCTCTATTCGCACACACCCTGAGCTGTATTCGGTTTTCTATCGTTGACGGTATTTTTGCGCACCTGTCGGCGATGAAAGAGACAAGATATGGTATCGTCTTGTCTTTTCTCCCCGAAGACGTTTCTCCCTATCATGTAATTCAATTCCCGCCTGTCTTTTTTCTTTGACACTCCTGTACACTGTCTTAGAGATCCTTTTGTGTCTTCCCGCTTATGGCTTCTACTCAGGAAGCAAAGTATGAGGAATTGCTACGTGGCACCTCGCTAGGAGATCAGAAACCTTCTGATCTCCTGGTGCAGATGCTTTCCTTGTTAAGTGGTCCTCCCACCCCCTAGGAATCAGGTTTCATCCGCACACTTTTTGTGTGCAGAAACTTCCACACGACGTTCAATATTTTCTCGAGTATCATGGACCCGAAGCTTCTCTTAGGAGGTGTCAGAGTATGGCAGATGTTGATTCCTGCGCCGCTTCCACTCCTCAATGCTCCCTTGCTGTTTCTGCCCCTGTTACTGTCTCCCCTTCTCTCTGCAGCTCTAGTCATTCCACATTCATTCGCTCTTTCCCATCCCCCGTCCTTGCTGTACGCTTTTCTTCTTCCCTTATACTTTTCTTCCGCCCACCCTGTGGTCTTCTTTACGAGTTCCACTCTATCCTGCTGCTTTCTTCTTCTTCTTTACCCGGGTATAGTCCTATCCCACCCCTCGTATCCCTTGACTCTATGTTACAACGCTCTCTCACGATTCCAAATTTTTTATGTTCCTTTCTCCGTTTCGTGTGAAAGTGAGGGCCGTCTTTACATCCCTGGAACAAGCATGCGCTGATGTTCAAGTGCTTGTGCTGAAGGACATCTCAGCTATGCTACGGTCCCCAAAGGAATTACCTTCCCGTACCTTCCCGCACCTACTCCTCTGACCGTTCTCGCACCCCAGGCCCTACGCAATATCCTAACGAAAATTGTTTTTACCACCACCGGTTGGCCTGAAGGACGAATAAGTGCAAACCGAACCCTTGCACTTTTTTTGGGTAATAACCCCTAGCCGCGTGCGTCCATTTAAAGGCGGTGTACAGCTGGCCACCTCCTTCCGTTTGTTCTTTCCTCTGCCGCCTTCTTCGTTTCAGTTTGATGTCCTGCGCCCTTTTCGACAGTCTAACAAACGGCTGTTCTACCTTGGTCGATACCGGAAGCCTCGTATTCGCTTCGTTTCTAGATGATGCTACCGGCGCAAAGTAACCGCCCCCTCGCTGACCGGGCCTTTTTGCAGACAAGTGAACCACCTTCGTATGGTGACCCGCTTGTGCACCTTAGAACCTATATCTCTCCGCCGTCAATTCCCCTGCTGGGTAAATTCGATGGTTGCTGACGGTGACCCCAGAACACCATTTTTGGCGAGCTGATCCTTGTCTCATTTCGAACCCTTATGCAATACGATCTCAGAAGAGAGGAGATTGGTGACGGTTGCTACGTCCTCTTTAGTTCTAATTGCAGAGTACCGTAGTATTCTTCTTGCTAACTTAAAAGGCATCTTTGCGGTTACTCCTTCTTCTGGTACCTCCCCCTTCATTCACCAATCCTGCAGAAAGAATTTTACTCAAGCGCTGTTGGAACCCTATTTCTTCTTCAACTCTCTAAAATGGAGTGGAAAAAAAGAATATGTCAGCATATTCTAAGTTGCGCCACATTACTAGAGACTTACGGGCTCTCCCACCTTCGCTCCGTGCTCGCGTCTGCCTCTGCTCTAGATAAGTTCAAGAACAGCAAGGCGGAGTTCGAGCACTATGTTCGAACTTTTGTACGTCCGCCCTTCCAAGAGTTCCATGCAGATCCTCCCACCCTCCACATAAGGTCCCTAAGGTGACTCTGATTGGAGGCCTGTGGAGTATAAGATCTATTGACTTGTCGATATCCAGATCGCATACCCAATTGTCCCACACAATCCAGTCCATCTCACCCTCTAATATTCTTAGTCATAAATTCATTTTTAGTCAAACTGGATGCTTGTCAGAGCTACCACCAGATCCCAAGTTTCGTAGAAGAGGACATACCGAAGACGGCCATCCATCACCTTTTTGGCCTTCTTCGGTAACATTACAGCCTTTCGGGCTCCAGAAATTCTGGCTACAAACTTTTCACAACGCTCTTGTCATCGATTGACGTTTCATAAGAAGGTCTCCCTTTCGGCCTTTTGCTTACCTCGATACCTCCTTATAGCTTCCTCTTCTCCTGCCGAGCCATGCCAGCAACATCTACGTGCCCGTCTTTTTGCCAGCTTGGATGAATGAGGACATCCTCGCCTACAGTCCCGGCCAAAGTGAACTGTTTTTTGGCGTCTCCAACCCTACTTTTTCTTAGGGGCACACTGATCTCTGCTGATACCCTCGCAGAGTGCGTGTGAAGCCATTCGCACCTCCAAGTGCGCTGCTACAAAATGTCAGCATTCCGTCATATGTACCTCGCTTTATGCAGAAAACATTGTACTCTTCCTGTTTACTGGAAAGTGAGGAATTGAGTTAAGTTGAAGAGGAAGGGTGTTTACTATCTCTCATCCTTCTCATAGACTCATAGATGGTGCGATAATGATCAAAGATGGTGAAAATGGATTGGCATACAACTTGAGTTGCTATTTTTATCTCTAACAAGAAAGTTTGAAGCAATTTATCAACCACAATATGGCTGAGAACTTTACACCCAGCTGACTCTTTCTACCAAAAATCAATACCGAATTATTTTAATTCGTGGAGGTCAGCCCACACTTCAGATACAAAAGGTCTCACTGCTTCTAGATTTTTATTATCCAAGGCAGGAGCTGAATATATTCGGTGTAGTAATGAATCGATGAAGAAGGGCTCAAGATACATATTTTTCCGTATCTTCAAAGAACCTCATAGTTTGCATCAATGTTAGGGAGGTGCTTCACATCCTTCTGGGCTAGTTTAAATAGATTGGATTTTAGATATTGAAGATTAGAACCTTCAGTCAGATCACTTCTGCACTTGATGACGATCTTGAAAGAAGGCAAAAAGGGTCTAAATTAATCGAACGGATATTCCTGAAAAGCTTTTGCTTTCTAAAGAAGGAATTTTGACTTCTTGTCTGGTCGTTAAAGTCTTCAGAATAGAATAGACTATAGTTTGTTGTTGGTAGGATTTCCTGAGTGACTGAGCAGCAGACTCAGATGAATAGAGCGAAAGGTTGTAAGTGGTATGGTGGATTTTGTGGATTTTTGTTGTTGAAGGTCGTAGTGGGTGGATCCCACCAATTCCTCATTCAACAAAACTGAAATATATTAGAGAATGTCAGAAGTGTAAATTTGGACCTCGATTTCTCCGTCTTATCTTCTTACCATTCCCAGCCTCATCGATACCTCTGCCAAGATGAAAGAGCAATGTCACAATCTTTTACCATGTCAATAGGTTGCTGGAGCATAAGAGAAATCTTCCTCTTCACTGCTACTTTGAATCTCCTTATGGGTACCAATTTAGCCTTTATTTCTTCTACTATTTCTTATTTTCCTCGGGTTCGTTGTTAATCCTGGTCATAAGTAAAACAGAAACCGACGAAATGTCTGCTGCTTCCATGTTTCAATTCTGTTAAATTTTTTTTAAAAAAATTGTGGGGGAAGGGGAAGGTGTCAGAGGGTGTCCAGAGAGGTTAAGGAACTTTAGGTGGAAAAAAACATTTTCTTTGCCTCAATTAGATAGATTTTGATTATCACCAAGAAATATTACAAAAATATGGTATAGCTAATAGGAGAAGGAAGAAATCTGAATATTAAAATGTAAACATAGATGTCTTCGAGTGAAAATATTTGCATTTTTTAATTCTTAAGCATTCGTTCCAATCCATTATTTCTTCACTGCTCTCTATTTTCAATTCATAAAAATATTTTTATCGAAGTCGGAAATTAGCTATAAATAAATAACAGAAAGAGAAATCTCTACGATAGTAGCAAAGAGCTTTCATGGTTCTCTCTCCGAATTTTTCCTAAAAATGTTTGATTCTTTCTGCATTATATGGATTAGAAAGTGTCGAGTGTCGATGCGTTAATTCTCTGTGGGATTAAAACCACGTAAGACCTGTGCAATGGGACCGCTTTGTAATAAACTTTAATGACACTAAACAACGCATCTTTCAGACACTTTGTTTATAAGTTTTCCTAATATTATATCCTTCTGCGTCAGATGCTCGCTCATTCTG
Source organism: Trachelipus rathkii (assembly GCA_015478945.1). NCBI lineage: Eukaryota > Metazoa > Arthropoda > Malacostraca > Isopoda > Trachelipodidae > Trachelipus > Trachelipus rathkii. The sequence goes on along the minus strand of JABUQX010105802.1, from coordinate 18,505 downwards.
CCCGAACGAACTGAAGCAGAATTAAACTCTATCCCCTTTCCGGCTCCGTCTCTCACGTCCTACGAAAGGTTGTGGAACAGCATTTCCTTCCTACAAATAATTTCATGGTTGAAATCAATCCGTAAAGTGAAATCCATTGAAATTTGTATTTCAATGAAAATCAATCTAAACATTCAATATCCATAACAGAGTTCAGGTCCCTTTCTACAGAGGATAACATAAATCTCTTTGACTACATCAATACCCCGTCGTCATATTAAACAAAGTGTAGGATAGAACCCAACACACACAATCTCTCTCTGCCAGTCTCAATCATCTCATCATCTCTCTCTCGTCTCTCTCTCTCTCTCATCTCTCTCTCTCTCCTCTCTCTACTCATCTCTAAAACCATCTCTACATCTCTATAATCTATCTATCTAATCAAATCCGATCTATCTATCATCTAATGCTATCCCATATCTAATCTTATCAATACTAGGTAACATAATACATATCTAATCCTCACTCAATATCTAAATCATCTCACTCACCGTAGAAACCACCAAGCTTACCAAAAATAATAGAATAGAGAAGAACACCAATACAGCTCTCAAAATAAATAATCCCACCCACCGATGACTTATATTAAATCAAATAACAACCCTGATGTCCACTACTACCAAAACACAATTGTTGTATATAGTCAGGAAAAAAACCATAGAAAAACGAAAAATATGTTTGCATAGAATGTTGTGATACCAGTAATAGAAGTTTTTCCGTTCTTAATATATAATAGTGAAACTAATACAAATTTAATCATATAATACTAAATACTCGATATCATACTTGTTGTGAACTTTACACAAAATCAACACCCAACAATATAAAGACTGATAGGTATTAAACACAACGAAACAAATAGTAACATGTAGTCTGAATGGATGATGCTTTCGTTGAACGTATTAATCCTCTCCCAAATAAAATATAAAATAGTCATATTCCAGTCTTCCCCTTAATTCCACTAAATGATCTGCCAATTTTATAGCTCTCTCAAAGTCTATACTTACATTTCATGCGCTGTTTCCTATTATGTAACATAAACATAATATGATAGTAATATCCCACCGTTTCTCATTTCAAAAGCCCTTTTAATCTTTCTCACAGTTACAAAATCTGCTTCATAAACAGAGCCAACTTTGCAATTAATTACAATGATTATTTCATCACTCTCACACAAGACTTCATTCCTCTACTTATTCGACAAATGCTCTATTCCATCTTCAAATTAGATATAAATCCTCTTTTATTCCTCCACTTCCCTTTTGTCAAACCTCCGCATATATAGTCTCTCACCCACTATTCCTGCCAAGCAAAATGTACTCAATATATTCTTTTTTTCATTACATTCTTTCATGCACCGAACCAAGTCAAATACCATAACCTCCTACTTTGTACAATGTTGTAAGGATGAAACGCATTCACCCGCCCACCTCTAATAGATTCACTATCTGAATAATATACGCAAATCATATTATCAACACTCTCAGCAATCCAACTAAGTACAACTTCTCTCCATACCTACTCCCGAGCATATAGACCCATTTCCCCCATACAACCCCTAACACATTCGACCCATGATGCTTTCTGCTATCTGAAAGGGATTAATTCCTAATATAACCCTATTGCCCTGAGCAATTGGATTTCCATAATTATCAGCTAACTTTATCGTCCCCCCAAATATCTTGTCTATATAATTTATTGAGGGTGTGATATATCCAAAATCTGTTAGATTCGCCCATAACCTAAAACCATTAAGAAAAAGATGCATACGCGAAGACCCCAATTAATTAATATACTATCCCATACAATATGTTCCCAATCAAACAAGCTGTCTGTCTTCGCCTTTAAACTTTTTCCGGCGAGCCCTCTTGATCGCTCTTCTCATATCACTGCGTATCTCCGTACTTCATTCCGATGTTTCCACAAGACACCTCCACTTTTGATAGTAAAACTTAGCCTCCTGTTTGTTGGACCTAACCAGCTTTACCCTCTGTCCTACTCCTGATCTATACTCCATTTTCCTCTTTCATCGCTCATAATATCCCATATCAAAGTTAAGTTTTTCATAAAACCTGTCATTGGTCTACTCTATTAAAATGTTTCCTGTATCGATATAATTCTGTCTCCTATACTATCCCCATAAAGTTCTCCTAAAATTCTTGCCATTACCATCCTTTAAATGAATTCTTTTAAATTCTGTAACTGATTTCCGCTCAAAATCTTTGAAGCCCTGTCCTCCCCCTACCCGAAACATATTGTCGTTCCACACATGTACATTACCCTGTCTTAACTTATAAAATCTCTTTCACCTTCGAAGCCAAGAATAAATAAATGCGTGAGTATCTAAATCGGGAAAACTTAATACATATTCCTATGTAACCCTGCAGTGACCAAAATCTCCTCTTAAAAGCGGCAAATATATATGATACCAATTTACCTTGCCTATCGCTTTAATCCAATAAACACTGCTTCTTCATTTCCACAACTTATCGTATTAAAGCCTCATGCTGAAGAGGTATTAAATAACCAATAATTACTTCTCACCTCTCCCCAACCTGATTCCGATTCGGCAGATACCCCCGCCGCCAAAAACCTTTAATATCCCAATTTATTATACATGCATCCAATTGGTGTTTTCAAACATGAATTTCCGTAATGCTATTTTAGAGCTTCTGCCCATGACACAATAGTTGGAGGCTATCATTCCCAATAAAATCATCGTCTCCCTCCTCTATTCTTCAAATCCTCTACCACCCCAACTACAAACCGAGCATTCCTAACGAAATATTTTTCTCCTTCTTCTCACCAAATTTCCAATTTCATCACCCCATCTGTATATAAAATCCATTATTCTTACCCTTTCTTATTCGACCTCTTCCACAACATACTTTTCTTATACCAGGATTCCCTCAATTTCAAATTCCATAATTGCCATTTATCACCCTTCCCACTGAATTTCCCTACTCATATACATAATAAATATTGCCTTTCTTCTAGTATCAGTGTCCATGTCTCTTCAAATCTTTTCAAATTCAGAGGACCCATAAGCTACATATTCCCGCCATTACCATCAATCTAGATCACCTTTGGGATTACGTAGCAGTCCTGACTTCACATTTTTTACCCTTCTCTCCCACCTCTGCTCTGGTACTTACACTTATCTCCACCCATTTTTTCTTGTCCAGACACTATATTTCCTACAATCTTCATCATTTTTCCACGCGTCCATTCAATACTCCTCAGATCTTTCTCCAGACTCTTTTTCATACATCTTCCATCTTTCACCCCTCTTCAATCTACTCGGATCTTTTCTTTCTTCCCTCTCAAGTTCTTCATCAGTGTTATTTTCTTCTTGTTCAGATGCAGCAATGCCAAAATCATCGTCTCCATCATCATCTTTATCTTCATGGTCATCTCTTATATCCTCCCCATTATCCCTAATATTATTCGCTCTACAATTTATATTCATGGTTCATCTATTTGTTCCTCAGTGTCCTTATATCTTCTGTATTTTGTTCATTCTCAATTACTGGCAGTTCGTTCTTCCCCTTTTGTATTTGAACTATGTGTACTTTTTTAGTATATCTTATTGAACCTCCTTGTTTCACAATCACTGTTTTTCCATCTAGACCTAATTACTTTTCCGGGTCCTTTCCATCTCTTATCATTTTCTTTTTTATAATATACCCAATCGCCTATTTTCACTTCTGTTTGTACACCTCTGGTGTTTTTGTTCAATGCTCTTATTTTTTCTTCTGCTTGTAAACTCATTACTTCCTTCCATGCTCTTCTTCTATATTGTGCATTTTCTATTATTACTGATTCTTTCCAGCCTTCTTCCATGCTTATTCCTTCACTGTCTCTTTCTTTTCCTCCTTGCCATCCAAAAACTAGGTTATTTGCTGTATACCCACCTTTGCTAGGTATATTATTTCTACCATAGACTGACCAACGTAAGCATAAGTCATTATGATATCCATATTTTAATTTTCTCATATTCTCCTTTAATAGTCCTATATTCCTTTCACACTTACCGTTGCTCCAAGGACTCTCTGCTACTGTTGCTAATAATTTTATGTCAAACATTTCACACATCTCTTCCATTGTCTCATTCTGAAACTCTCTTCCATTATCCTATAATATCTTTTTTGGTGCCCCAAAAACACTGATCCATCTATCAATTATTTTCCCAACTATTTCTGTAGGTCTTTTTCCTTCTGTCCACGCTGCTTGTATGTACCCCGTTAATTCATCGATCATAACTAGAAAACGACTTCCTTCTTTTTCTCCCATATCCATTGAAACTAATTCGTTAAAGTATTGGGCCTTTTCTAACCCTACAACTGGCCTACTTGGTGTTCTTTCATACATGTTACATGACTCACATTTTTCTATTACCTTTGTAACAAGTTGTTGTATGTTGTGTTTGATTTCTTTGTATGTATTGCCACTACTATAAGCTTTTTCTATCATATTGTTTAATTTCTCTTTGCTACAATGTCCAAATTGTTTATGTAGTTTTAGTATCTTGTTTTCATTTTGTTTCTTGTCGTTTTCCATCCACCACCTTTCGACTCCAAACCAAGTGTTATTAACTCGTTTTATTACTGGTAATCTTATATGCCCACTACTATCTGTTCTCTCTGTTATTTGTATACCTAATGTCTTTAAATGTATGTTATTGCTATTAATATTTACTATTGCTCCTAACTTAGCTAATGTCTTCCTACCTATCAGCCATGGAACGTACCGATCATCTATATAATCTGTGGTTATATATATTTTCATTCCCTTAAAACATACTGGTAATTCTAAACTCTTCTCACCCCTATAATCTGATCCTCCAAAACTATATTTTTTTTCTTATGTGATCTATCTCACTTCCCCTTAAGTTTCTTAATATTTCCTCCAGTCATTTTCTCCCCATGACTGTACTATTTCTCCCCGTATCTAATATTGCCTCAATCTCTCTATAATGATTACTTTCATCCTCATCATGTATATTATAATAAATGTCATTTTGTTCTTTCCGTATTCTTTTATTCTCCCTTTTATTCCACCAACACTCCTCTTCCTTATGTCTCCACTTTTTGCACTTCTCGCACTTCCTTATATATTCTCTTCCATCATCCTACATACTTGTGCTTCATGCCCTTTTCTTCCATATTTTAAACACTTCTTTTGTTCCTTACAGTCTTTCATCATATGTCCCTTTTTGATAGCAGTTAAAACATGTAATCCCGCTTTGTGTATACTGCCACTTCCTATGTCCTCTCAAACCACACTTATAGCATTTTATTTCTTCTTGAATTTCCTCTGTATCTTTTTTTGTTACAGCTCCCAGATTTGTTTCTTCACTGCCTCGATGTTCACTCTCAAACCACATCTGTTCTTTTCCTGTTGTTGTATCTTTTTCAAGTTCCTTTTTTTCGCTTTTTCTCTCCTCAAATATTCGTAACATTTGTTTCTTGATGTTCTCATAATCTAAATCCCCTTCACCACACACCCTTATTATAACTTGTTCTTGCCATGTCTTGAGATTTGGGGAATATAATAAATGTTCCCCTCTTACATCTGTTTCCCATTCATTCATCTCTAGACATATTGCCTCACTCATTATTTCTGCATATCTCATTACATATTCTTTCACATTTTCATTCTCTTGTCTACTAATTTTCAAGACATCTAGCACACTGTTAAATCTTTCAACTCGTTTATCTATTTTATATCTATTGCCCTCAATATTATATCAACTCCCCCTTCCTTTTCCAATTCATCCATATTTAGGTTCTTAGTAAGTTCTTCTGCCTCTCCCTCTAGATGTAATCTTATTATTAGGCTTTTTTGTTTCGCTCTTCCGTTCAGTCTTACCCAGTCATTCATTCTTCTTCGCCATCTCTCATAGTCCTTTTCCTGTCCTGTAAAAGCAGGACATTTACCTATCATCCTTACCTCCTATTCGTCGTCACCACTCCCCATTTTCTAATTAATTAAATAGCAGAGTTGCGCACTGTTTAACCTAAGCGTATTTTTTATTCAAAAGTTTGTATAAGCTAATAATTATAAACAAGAAATTTTTTACCTTGCGTTTTTCCGCTGTTATGCCCAAGTTACTATACTTCGGCTTGATTATAGAACAACAGTTAAATGTGATAGAAAGACCAATACAGTCTCAAATAAACTTCCCGAATTATATTTAGAATCAATCCAACCAATGATGTATCTTACCACAAAAAAGCACAATTCTGTGCTATAAATAGTCAGAAAAAACAAAAGGAAAGAAAATACACCCAATCCCATGACGAACTCAAGTAATAGAAGATGTTTTCTCCGTCCCTATATATAATAGTTGAAAAATATCCAATAATCTTATATATTAATTAATATATACTTTTTTATGAAAAAAACATTAAAAAACAAATCAACAACATATAAAGACTGTAGGTTTCACAACGAAAAAATAGTAACCGTAGTGACTGAAACTGGTGATGCTTTCTTGAAGTATATAATAACCTTCCCAAAAATATAATAGTTGTTTACAGTCTTCTCCCTTAACTTACTAGTGATCAAGTATTTTATAGTCTCAAGTGATGATAACTTAAACATTACCCTGTTAATTAATAACATATATATATTGTAAATAATTAAATTTACTTTTTAAAAAGCTGTTATATAAAAAATACTCATAATAACAGATTTCAGTAACAAAAATAGCATTGCAATTGCCTCTTGCCAGTGCAAAAGCAATAAACCCAATACCCAAATGTTCATTGATTCACTATCACACTATCAAACTCAGCATATACCCTGAAATACGGTATACACAGTCTATTACCGTCATCTACTCACAATAAGTATAACTCAAATATATATAGGTGCATACCACCTCAAATACATAGCTGACATAAAGATAACTAACGATTTAATAACTCATATAATTTAAATTATGTAACAAGGCGTAATAGGCCATTTAATTTAACGCAATTATAACTCTAGACTACAATATATTTATAATGTAATCTATAAGAAATGATATAAAATAATAGTATCATATATGTATATAAAATAAACAGCGGGTAGAGATATAATATATATATAAAATAATATAATTATATATAATTATATAAATATAATTATAGATATATATATAAAATATATATTGAATAAGGTAATAAGTATACTCACACATATCACATAAATCCTATAAGAGCTGAAGTATATTTACAACCTAGAATAATCCTCTCCAGATTGACTACAATAATATATATCACTACTGATTTCTCTCTAATATTAGTGGCCTGCATAATAGACCCCTGAGATCACCTATAAAGTGCCATAGATCCATTAAACATAAAAAGGAAACAGTTTGGGAAACAAACTAATCACTGGTAAATATTTATTAATTCATTAATGAACCTTAACACTCTATCTCACAACCATTCCAAAAAATGATTGCCACTTCCCTGTGAATGCTTGTGGCAAGGCGGCCCCCAAAAAATGATAACTTAGAAAAAAACCTACAAAATTGAATTAATTATAAATGCCGCACGTCCCCATAATAACCCTATAATCAACTTTCATAAAATTTCGTCGCTCACCCCCCAGAGACGAACTTTGTCATAAATCTATCATTATCTTCCACCGAGTAAACTCCACAGGTGCCGCTCTCCTCCAAAATCGGCATAATAAATGACTCTCTCCTCAGGACCACAGTGGGACACCAAATGACCCAAGAGTTTCCCTATTCCCCAAAGTTTATATGGATTCTAGGCTCCTGATTGCCACCTAGACTCGTCTCTATGTTGAGCTCGAATTGCAGCCCTGAGTCCAGCCAAACGAAGCAACAAAAAATAACCCTGGACAACAGTGAAAATTTTCAGAATTCCAAAAAATTGATTTCCTGAATCATCTGGAACAAATAGAAAAAAAACGAAAAATAACCTTGAAAAAATATCTCGAATATAGCTCGTCGTTCTCACAATGATTGACGCAACTATATGAAAAATTTTGGCGTGTTTGAATATTTCCTGTGACGGGGAGAAATCATAATATGAACTATTAGGAAATAGAAGCAACAATAAATAGCTTATAGAATTAATGTAAGTATATTCAAAAGAAATTTATAACTGTAAACCAAAGATGTTTTCTATTCTGTTTAATCACAATGAAATATATAAACCCTCGGTATATGGTGGGCATGGACAAACGGTTAACATAAGATACGAACACAGATAGGAACCTAAATTTCGATTGTCGTCCTGAATGCTAACACAATGTGAAAATGCTTTTGTTTTTTCTTGTTAAACTATTATATTATATTAATACATAACATAAACCTCTAATAATCTATACTACCTATATACTACTAATACATACCTAACCTCTAGTAATACCTAAGCTAACTATATACGCATACCCCACTGACTAACATACCTACTATATACCTGACTATACTACCATATACTATAACTCAATATTACATAAACAACCACAAATATGTTCAGACCAAAAAGATTATTATACACTATATTAGTAACTGATAAGTATATATACACAATCAATTATATATACATAATAGATAAACAATATATATAAATAGCTACATATAATAAGCTATAGTAAAAACCCATAATAGTAGAGGCTATATATAATATAACACCTACATATATATACTACAACTACAATATGCTCAAATCAAAATTACTAGCAGATACACATCTAGTATATAAATATTACCACTATATCACATATATAATATAAATCCACAACTAAAACGCATACTAATACCTGGCAAGTAAAACTATGCCTATATACACCTAAATTATGACAATAAGCCTACATCATATGCATAATACTATATAATACTATAACCACGTATAAAATAATCACATATTGCACTACATATAGACTAACACTACATTGTCTAAAAAACAAAAACCCCCCATGAGTAGTACATAACAACCCACCAGCCCCTATAACTAAATAAACCTATACCCCTAAGATACTTCATATATATACTATATAGTAAATAAAATAAATATAATATATAATATTATATATATATAGAATTTAGTATATAGATAATATAAATATAGTATTATTATATTATTATAAGATTTCAGAAATAACATTCAGGTTAGCTGATAATCAATTTGAGATTAACATAACGAGAATGCCACAAAGCAATGTAAAAAATTCGGCGGACATTTCTAGTTACTTGATGTGTGTCTGACCGTTACTTTTTACTGACTAAAAGAAACACCTCGGATTACTCCAAGTACATAAGAACTGCATATTCGCGCAATATTTCCGGTATCAGTTAGGAGACCAGGACAAACACTGGGCTCCGCACATTGTTTGCAATACATTGCTGCTGCCCTACGCGGAGAATGGAAAAAATGAACACAAAAAATACATTCTAATGTCTTCTTGCCATTCCAATGTTTTGGAGGGAGCCCTCAAAACATGTAAAAACGATTGCTATTTCTGCATGATACCTCCGTCAGTCATGGCTAGGTCAAATATTTACATTTTTAGGGGGGGGGGAAGAATAGAAGTGATAAATAATAATAATTATATATATATATATAATATATAATAAGATATAGTATATAATAATATATATATATATATTATATATATATTATATATATATTAATATATATATATTATATATATAGAATTAAATATAAATATTAATATATATAAATTTAGCAAGATAACTTAATCACCGACCAAATGCTATCGGAAACCCTACTGAGGAGTCTTCCACGATGAGAATTACTATTGAAGAAGCTAGCTGAATAAAAAGCACACAGCTAAATGACTTCAAGCCAATATGAAAACAAAAACACATTAAACTATAGGGAAGAGAAAACCTCCCCAATATCGTAATTAGTGATTAACTCCTTCTGTATCTAATCGATATGATGTATCTTTTTTTTTTACGCTTTATCTACTACCATAAACCCATTAAAAACAGTGTAATTATGGCAAAAACATCACATAGTTTCAGTTTTTTATTCATCGCAAGATTTCGGAGGGCAAGAATGACCAACCACCCACCACACCCCTACCACGCCATGCTTCCCGTCATCAGGGCATGTCAAGGACAAAAAATAGGCACTGTAAAAGTACCCTAAATCCGTCAGCCAGTCAAGCAAATACCAGTACAAGCAGAACGAAGTCATAATGCCCCATACCAATTTCCCTCCAAGTACACACACAATCTGAGAGTCAACGATAGTACAGGAAATTGATGAAGTGAGAAAACCAACCTATGTCCTTTTCAATCGAATCAAATGATCCGATTTTGCTGAATTGAACTCAAGAATTCTTGTCAGCTCCGAAATTGTTTGTCAAAACTAGGAATAATGAATTTAGTAATTCCGAGACTAAGTAACGTAACACTGAAAAAATAACCACGTAATTCATTTGCATAGACCAAAAAATGATGTCACAGCGAAAAACTTTTATGTACAACCTATGCACCACACGAAAATTAAAACCTATGGTATAACATAACCAAGCTGTTTTCGTTACCATAAACGGAATATGTTAGTGGTCTTGACGAAAAAGCTGGTATAATAGTAACCAAATATTTCTTACACTAACGAACATTTAGTCAATTTATCTTGGTTGTGATTATCAACTCGCAATCAACAAAACTGAAATTGTTACAAGGGACCACAAAACTTTCTATTGCATCAACAAACCACTCTTGATTTCTCACCAAATCAAAATTTACTCTCATGTAATAACCCTGCTCTTGCCATTATTACATATCAAATATTGTCGGTTAACCAAAACATTTATTAGCAATCAAAGTGGAATATTGGAATTGGCAGATTGCACTGATTCTTGGATTAGATTACATCAAACTATATTTTTAGTTTACATAACTGTTAGTATATACACGCAAAAGTTTCGATTGAATTCCCTAAATATTTATTTGTTGCTGCTAAGAAGCTTGTCACAGCACAAAGATCGTTGATTCGGTTCAACCAAAACATGATTAGGATACAAAGTCGGGAATTATGAACTTGGCAAATTGCAACTGACTTTTGCTGTACCAAATTTACTAAATAATTAATTTAGTAAGTACATAAGGTTTAGTTATAACATAGCAAAAAAGTTCGATATTTACTAATATTTATTAGTTTGTGCAGACTTGTCACTAGACAAAATTTTTATTCGAGAACCAAAACATTATTAGGGATCTAAGGGAATAATTGTTACCTTAGCAACAAAAATATGTAGATTACTAAATACATGTTTAGTATACAACAGCAATATTTTCGTTGATTAATACTAACATATAAATATTTACCATTTAGAGCAAGAACAATGGCTACTAACAAAGAATTACTGCTTCACCTCAAAACCATTCTAAACATATATAAAAGTTGCAACAACATATATATATATCATTTCTACATTAAACTTTGCCTTGATTCTTCTAATTTTTAAAGATTTAATTAAAATTAATTATTTACAATCCACGAGTTATTTCTTATTTACCATTGGAGTCTTCTTTTTTTTCACAATTTTTTGCACTTTTCTATAAATTTTCGAATAATTTCATCATGGAATTTGAACACATCTTCCATGCTTTTGACAATTTGGTCTAATTTTTCCATGAATTGAGAATTTGCTCGTTTCTTTACATCCATTTTTTGAGACTTTTCTTCTTGGCTTTGATGCTTTTCTCCAACCATTTGAATTGAATCGTCAATCTCTTGAAAATCTTTGTCCGCCATTTTACGTAATTCTTCCACTGATTGGCGAAAATTCTCCACGATTTGTAGATCCTCTAGCTTTTTGAATTTTTTTTCTTGGTTTTGGGACGATTTGTTTTTCGGTGCCCCAAAGAATAATAATGATATGTTAGAGATAGTTTAGAAAAAGTGTAACTTTAGGTGACGTGTCTTGACGACTACAAATAGTAGTGACCTTTCTTTTGCTTTAAGTAATGAACTGTTAATTGAAATGGGTTACATGTTTAGATATTGGTAGAATTTGTGAGTGGTTATGAGTTGTATTATTTTTTTCGTAGTTCAAGTTTGATTGCTATGGTGCTGCAGTTGTTGTTGTGAACTTTTGACGTTAGCATTATTCATTTTGTGACCTCTCTAAGGCTTTTTTTTAAACTTGCAAATGAGTTAAAGGATAAGTAGTGTTGTTAAGAACCAAAAACTTGTTTTAAGATAATAAAACAAAAATGAATAAAAGTTTTTGTGTTTATGTTTATACATGACAATTGAATCAAGATCAATGGGGGAGGGTCGTTTTGGCGCTGTAGGATGGAGGTTGCGGAGAAGCGCTGAAGGGAAAGGCTCCCCAGAAAGGCTTCGAAGCTCCAAAAAGGCTCAGAAGCTTCAAGGGCTGTTGCAATTTTAAAAACGTAATTTTTTTAAGCTAATAAAGGAAATTTGGGGGGGGGGGGGGTTAATTTTTGTTTTGTTTTTTTAAAATTGAATTTTTAAACAAATTTTAAAAAAAATTTAATTGATGTGTTTTTTAATTTCCGTGCAAAATTTATATTCTTTTGAAAATCACTCGCCTGTCGAGAATAGATCATAAATTAGCTGCTTTATTTACCAGTTTTCGTTCGGCTCTTTATTGGTTTCATTTAATTTTTCGCTTGGGCTTTGGAAACCCCTATTTGGCGGGTGCCTTGTTACCCGCTCTTTACATACCCTTGAAGAAGCTTTAATTTAACCGTGTTGCTCTTAACGCCCGAATTTTAATTTCAGTGGGGGGGGCCGTCTCCTCAAATTAAGGCCCCCATCCGCGTCATTTTACATCCCCGGATACACCCCTTAAGATACATCCCTAGTGGTAAATAAAATTCGCTCGTTGTTTCTATGTCAATATTCCCAGATTTTTGGGGCGGCCAGTTACCCCCCATCTGGTTGCCCCCCCCCACAGCTTCATTTTTACCCGACTGCATCTAAGATTTGATTTTCTCCCCAGAAGTTGTTAAAACCGGGGCAGTTTCGCGGCTACCAAATAAAGGTGTCCGGTTTGGGGCCTGGCCATGAAACGGGATCCTACACCCTAAACTACGGTCGATAAACCTATCTAATGTCCGAGAATTCTACGAACCTTCGACAAACACCCATTAATAACAACAACGCCATTTTGGTAATTACGAAGTTGTTTATGAACAATTTAAACTTTTTTAAAAACTTTAAAGCCAACTACCTCCCCAGAAAATCCAATATTTTCATAAATATTTCCTCCAACTCGAAATTCTTTTTCTAAACAAATTTTTAATTTTACGAACACTTTGATTTTTTAAAGGAGGGTGGGGTTCCCCTTCGGGGGACCCCACGGAACGATAAACCCTTGCGGCTTCTACGACCCGCGCTTACCTGTCACCATTCACACCCCCCTCCCAATTTTAGCCCCTTTGTTTGATTTTACGATTAACCCGCTAACCCAATTGTTGAGAATATATTGGACCAGAGGCTGGAGCCGAGCCGCGGACCTTTTTAAACATTTTCCCATCATAATAATTAATAATAAAAAATAAGAATTAAAGAAAAAACTGCGAAGAGCTGAACCAGAGAAATTTGCCGTTTTCCGCGCTTGGCCCAGAGTCAGAAAGGGCATGGCTTTGCGTTTTTTTGGAGCCGAAGTTCGAGCCCGGAAGTTCGAGTCCGGAGTCGAGCCTGGAGTCACCGGAAGATTTTTTCGTAGCCGCGGCCCGAAGTTGTCGCGGAGTGCGTAAAAAACGAACTTTCCCAGATTCGTTTCTTTCATCGGTAGAAAAACGAAATATTCGACGTAACAAATATTTAATTAATTAATAATATTAATAATAAATTTAAAATATAATAATTAATTAATAATTAGATAAATAAATTAATAATTTTTAAATAATGAATAATAATTAATAATTAAAATAATAATTTAATAATTAATTAAAATGTAATAAATTATAATGGTTATTGTTTATGTGTATGCGCACGCGCCCACTCGCGCGCTGACATAAAAAATGATATGAAAAATAACATGACAAAAAGCCAATTGTAAACGTGCTACCTTAAAAAACATGTTGGGGGTGTCAATCATTTCTTGAAATTCCAAAGCAAAAGCTGATAAGGTACCCGACCCCCCCGAAACCAGTTCCCAGTGGGGTAAGCGGGAGATTAAGGCGCCCATTACCCTGACTATAGTTATATATAATAGTATATATATAAATATATATATTATATATTTGATATATAATAGATTATATATATATATATATATATATATAATATTATATTATATTATTAATTAGTATATTATATATATAATAAATATATAATTATTATTATAATATTAAATAATATAATAATGTGACACTTTTTTATACCAGGCATAATTATTTCCGAAAACTTAAGAAAGCAACCCGGAAGGAGGAGGGAGGAAGAGAAAGGGGGGTGGGCGGGGTGGAGGTAACACAGAGTGGACCCCGCGTTAATGTGCAGGGAAAATGAAAAAAATAAATTTTTTTTTTATTTTATTTTATACTCCAAAACTAAGATTAAGGTACAAAAAGAAAACTATAAACCCAAATGTTAAGGAATCAGGACGTTTATTTGAAATTTTGTATTAAAAAAAGGAAAAATGTGTTTTTTTTTAAATCCTAAAGATCCGCCCGGAAACGCAGAAGCAGGAGCGGGTTCTCTCCCGGCCCCTCCGGGGAACCCACGGGGAACTTCGTCCCCCCCCTTCTGTCCCACCGTCGGCTCCCGAGGGGGGCCCCCTAAAAAAAAAAAAATCATTTATGCTGATTCCAAATTATGTTATGGCCTATAAAAAATTTTTCCTTTTTTATCATACTCTTTCACCACGCTGATTCCATAATATGTTATTAAGTGTTTCTTTTCTACGCATTTCGTCGTTTTTGGGAGATAATAAACAAAAAAATTTAAAAAAAAAGTTAAATTTTCACCACCACCAGTTAAACTGAAACATTTGCTAAGAGTGTTTTCAGGATTCTTTAAGCCTATCTTGAGCATCTGCAAATGGAAGTTTTTGCAGGATAACTTTTTCGTTTAGTTTTTCCCTCATATTAATTTTAAATATAAGATTTTCAATATATATATAACTATAATTATGTGGAGTGAGTGTATCTAGTAATTATATATATATATATATAAATAATACTATATATATATAAAGATATTAGTATTTATAGCATTATTAAACTTAAAGATTAAATATTCATAAACTTATATATTAATATATACTATATATATTATATATATATATATATATATTGCTAACTATATATATAGCTAATATATAATTACTAATTTTGTAGTTATATTTTATATATATTATATTAATTATATTATTATATATAATATAAGTCAAATCATAATCAGAACGATATTATCTAAAGATATATACTTGTATATAAATACATGTATATAGATTATTATATAAATATAAATATATATATAATATACTTAATATTTATAGTTTATATATTATATTATAATCAATTATATATATGATATATACTATATATATATAATAATATAACGATCTTATAATATATATATATATAATAGTATAATATTAACTTTATAATATTTAGTATAGTATATATAATATATACTACTATATAATATGTACGGGAGCTACCCGTACCGATAAAATAATGCTTCTTATAATCCTTGAGTATATTTGTAAAGCCCCCAACAAAACCTTTGGGAGCAAAAGCGCTGTTATTCATATTTAACGAGTTTAAGAACACAAATAGGATCCTGCTTCTGGCGTTAAGTGTAGTTGGTACTGTACCCCGGTAAACTCCGTCGAGAAAGCGAACTTTATGCTTTCGTAAGCTCTCTTGTACATTTATTTCCAAAAAGTTCCAATCAACACAATTAAAAACTTCGCCATACTGTCATCTGAGTCGAAAGGACCGGTAGACTCTTGTGCCCTGGTGCGTAATAAGACGCTGTATAATTTCATCTTTTGTGCGTGTAAGAGACGTTATTATAGACTATGTATCTCTACATGTCCGCTTGGGCCCTTCTGAGAGAAATCGCCTTTCTAACAGAAAACATTTCCTAACTCCTTCGAGCGCTCTCCCTCCTCATAGCTCTTACCCCTCAAACCCAGAAATCGCCCTGGGTTGCACTATCTTGCATCCCTCGAGCATAACTAAGTCTTTTCTTCTTAAATAAGAGGCCCCAAACTTCTGCCAATACCTACTTACCTGGGTTTATATGTGCTATGAGGATATATCTCGTCATCCTAACATAGCTTACTACTATTCATACAAAACATTGAGAAGACCTCCTCTAGGCAACTGCATTTCAATTATTATGCCCAGATCTTATTAGCTTTATTTCAGAGCCTTCCAAAACACTGCATTAGTCTACTTTCAGAATTACTCTTATTAACTCACAACCTAAATCTTTCTTGGGTCCACAGTTACCTCAAGCTCAAATCCCCATTCATATCGTAGTTAAAAACTTTTATTTGAAGTAACCTAAGAAGTGACAAGAACCTCCTTTTTACACTTTTTACTATTTAAAATCTTCATTGCCATCCTTTAATCTGCTCCGATCCAACACACACGCAATCTTTATAGTAACTAAGCATCATTTTGCAATCTTTATGGCATCCTTCACTATTCATCTACCTAACGAGCCTTCTACGCAAATCAATCGCTTCGACCACCGAATGGGATTCGGAGAAAAAAGACGGCCGACCTTGAGTGGTGGGACCCAGCGCGGTGTAGTACTCAGTCTGTTAACAAACTTAGAAGACCCCCTTGCATTTAATCCTGTCCTAAATCCATCACCATCCCTATATATGAGGAAAACAAATACGTGGCCCCAGCCCACTGACACCCTGTGGCGACACCCACTCTCACTATCTTCCCATGATGATTTATTCCCATTTAGAGATGAGTAGGGTCATGCAATCCGTAACTGTGTTTGAAGATTATATTGTCTTTTAAATATGTCAAAGCCTCAGTGATGCTCAGAGTTATAGCGTATTTAGCAAGTTGTAAAAACTTAATTGTATAAAACATTAATTTAATTTAATTTTTTTAAAATTATTTATTAAAATTATTAATTATAAAATTAATAAAAGCCAATAGTTAATCAACATAGAATGCTAGAGGTAACACCTAACATGCCTAACGTTCGAAAAGTGACATAACATCTTTTCACGCCTAGAACATCTATTTATGTATCATAGAAGCTACCTGCAAAATTTTTTTTTATTTTTATCCGACCTCCCGTTCCGTGTGGCCCGTTAAGTAATTTGTGTCGATATATATATATATATTATATATTATTATATATAATATATATTATATAATGAGATGGTATATATACTATTATATATATATATATACATATATATATAATTTATATAAATATCACGGTGAGACATATCACCCTCAGTACTAACCTACCCCTAGTATATATATAAAATATCCACCAACCCTAAAATATATATATTATTATATATGATATTATATGCTAAAAATTATAAATAATCGATTTCGAATCGATGTAACCAGGTTAGAAAAAAAAAAATAAACTGTATAAAGCATTCTGCTACCCAAATAGATTGGGGAAATAGAGCTATATAATAAATATAACATTTAGAATAAATTTTGATTATTATTAAAATAAAAAAAAATGGCATTAATATATTTATTAAATTATTATTATTATTGAGGAATTAATTGAATTTATTATTCATTTTCTTGGATTTATTATTATTATATTATTATATTATTATTACTATTACACAACTACTGAACCTAATTAACATTCAGCCACTGTTTATCTAAATTAAACAACGTTAGTGATTAATGTAGATCTTTCACAAACGTTTATTTTTTTCCCATTATGCACAGGTTGTAACTAATATATGAGGAATTACTCTCCATTTTAGCTCCACTATCATAGATAGACCATCTCCGAAATGTTTAAGATTACATAAAAATACAATATATATTAAATAAAATATATTATTATTAGCACAACACACTGAACTCCTATATTTATTTGGCTACTATATTAAAACTTTATTAATATTATCATTATCTGTATATACAATATAAATTACATATTACTAGATAATCTTATTTTATAACCTCTCCGATTCTATATTATTCAGACCTTCCGGATTTTCATGAGTTACAGTTTTTTTTTAGAATTAATGGTATTAGTTATTAGTTATAGGTTTAGATCTAATTAAAATAGTAAATATAGCTATTATATAATAAAAATATGGTTGGGGCATAATTCTTAATAATATGTAATATTTACGTAGAATTTCATTTTCAAAAAGTTAACTTTATAAATATTTAAATAAATATAATATCTAATATATTATATTTAAATCATTATTGAGTATTAACTGTGGTAATATATATATAGCGCCTATAAATAAAACCTAGAATTATTAAAAAGAATTAGTTAAATATAAATAG
>JABUQX010105801.1:2500-58457 GCA_015478945.1 Trachelipus rathkii | reverse complement strand
GAGAAGAGGAGAGAGGAGAGAGAAGAAGAGAGAGAGAGATAGAGAGAGATGAGAGAGAGAGGAAGAGAGAGAGAGAGAGAGAGAGAGAGAGAGAGATGAGAAGAGAGAGAGAAGAGAGAGAGAGAGAAGAGAGAGAGAGAGATGACGGAGAGAGAGAGAGGACTGAGAGAGAGAGAGAGGAGAGAGAGAGAGAGAGAGAAGAGAGAGAGAGAGAGAGAGAGAGAGAGAGAGAGAGAGAGAGAAAGAGACGAGAGAGAGAGAGAGAGAGAGAGAGAGAGAGAGAGAGAGAGAGAGAGAGAGAGAGAGAGAGACTCCCTCCATGACATCATTCCAAACACTGGGACTTGGGACTCAAAAGCAGAATTCAAAATGCCCTTTAGGGACATGAGTTTATTATATTAAAAATGAAAAGCACAGATCGTCCATTTAACCAAGTTCAATATAGGAAGCCATAAGCGTTTGAGAATATTTTTTTTGCCTTTTTAAAAGGGAAAATGAATTTTTGTTTTAAATTTCGATAACAGCTCTGTGAGATTAATTTTTATGTATTAAATTTATTTTAAATATTAAAGAAATATAAATAAATAATTCACTTCTTTTGTAGGGCATGCACTGCCTACCTTGCCTACCCAGAGGGCACGTCCCTGACTAAAAATACACTCGCTCTCAACTGATGAGGGAAGGGCTGATAAATATTTGCTTGCAAGCACTGATAATAATGGAAACCTTGGCCCATTTTCATGCCACCGCATGAAAGGATTCTCTTCTGTAAGCAGCATCTTCATGTTTTCTTAGAGCCTCATCTCCTCTTTCACAGATTGCAAATTTAAATTATCTTTGCTCCTTGATGAATGTCTCCTCAGTTTTTTCTATGAGGTTCCTTGGTATGATTCATTTAAAGGTGAATGAGATGTCAATGCAATTTTGGCCATGAAGTCTAACATATCCAAATCCTCTTAATCTTCATTAGATTTATTTGCTGAAAAGCCACCATCGTCACTATCAGTGCTGCTGCCAGGGGTTGCTGATAAGGCAGCTTCCACTTCTGTGAATCTTTTTTTTTGTCAAGCAAGCAAGCTCTCAGTTACGCTGTGGTAGTTTAGGATTAGAATTTTTTGTTTTGTATGTCTCATAATTTACCATTTTTTTTCTTTTTTTTAGGGTTGCTTCTAGAACGTCCACCAACAAGAATTTACATGGATTTGCAGTGAAAGTTTTCTTTGTCTGTGTTTTTATAATTTAATTAATGAGTGATTTTTTTTATATGCATATTCATTATTAGTATTTTTTAGTTAGAAAAAAAAAAGAATCGACATTTGACTTTTCATACAATTTCAAACATTTTATTTGTGTTTCAAGCGTGGAAGTAGACACTATACGAATTGTCAACAATTCACGTATAACAGGTAATTATAACATTATTTACTATTATTATTATTATTATTATTTATTATTTCTATATTATAAATTTTTATTGTTATTTATTATTATTTTTATGATTGATTGAGGGGTTAATGTTTTTTTAGTTTGAGTCTGGATTATCTTGGTGAAGTTTCGGTTCTGAGGTTCGTGAAGTTGCTTGTGTTCAGCGGCCAGAGGTTCGATTCAGCCAGCGACTGTCTTTCATTGTGGATGAAGTAAGTATAAATGTTAGTTTATTGTTGAGTGATTATTTTTCCTTGTTTGAATTCTGAATTGGTGGTATAAAGTTGTTTTTCTTTTTAGTTTGAATTTGCTGCGTGGTGTGAAGGGTTCAGCTTGAATTCCGTGTGGAGAAAAAACTGGGTCAACTACCCAGGTAAGCACCTTGCTGTGGTGGGGTTATTTTATTATTATCATATTATTATTATTATTATTTTTAATTTATAATTTATTCTTTAATTCATTTATTTATTTTTTTTGTTGTTTAAAAATTATTTCAATATTTCATTATTAATATTATTTCATAATTACATTCATACTTATTTAATATTTTGATAATTCTTTAATTCATTTTTTTTATAATTATTATATTATTAATATTTTCATTTCATAATTTCATTAATACTCAGTTAATATTTTTGATACTTTAATTCATATTTTATTTATTGAGTCATTTAATTATTAAATTCATAATGGTTATTGTATTCATAAAAGTTATAAAGGATATTTGTTATAAAATCTTTATTATTATTATTATTATATTTTTTTTGTTTTGATTGCTATAAAGCCATGTTTTTTTTATCTATTTCGCAGTTTTTTTTTTTGGGGACTTATTCGGCATTCAGCATCAGTGTCCAAAACCCAGAACATATAAAGAATATGATCAATTATGGAAAGATTTATATGCAATGATTTATGAAGAGATAAAAGTATAAAGTACAAATAAAGGAGATTTGGAAGAGATATTAAGAGAGGAGAGATTGATTAACATGAAAGTAGAAGAGAGAAATTAAAGAAACGATATTTTGAATCAAAATAAGGACGTTGTAGAAACTGGTGGAAATAAAAGATAGAAAAGTAAGAGATTATATTGTGGAGAAATTTGTAGAGTTGAGAAGAACTTGGTGGATAATCGAGAAGGAGTATTTTGAGAGAAAAACAAAGTAATAGATATAATCTATTTACTATTTAAATATTTTTATATTTGAGGTTTAGGTTTTTTTTAGAAGAATTGTTTTTTTTTCCGGATCGGTAGAGGTATCGGTTTACCTTGTTGGGGTGAGAGGGGTCTGCGGTAACGTTGACCTTGGCTGTGGTGTTTTCTAAATAAAATTTTGTTTGGTCGTTTGGTGTTTTGTGTTTGATTTTTTTTCCTGAGTTTTATTATTGTTTATTTATTATTGTTTGGTTTGTTCTTTGGTTTTCTTTTCCGGGACCCACAACTATTGAGATTTGTTTGTGGCCTCAAAACCACAACATATTTCTGGCGCCCAACGTGGGGCGTCTGGATGGAGGACCGAGGGGACATAGACGACAGCAGGTAAGATGGCTACGCCTGAGGAAGTGAGATTGGGATTGGAAGTAGAAAGACTGAAAGAGGCATTAAGAGAAGAAATGAGAATGAGGACTTAATTGATAGACTGAGAGAGATGGAAGAAGGAATGCAAGAGAGGGAAAGACAAATGGAAATGAGAATGGAAGCGATGCGATGGTTTCAATTCACCGTGTTCCTTTCTCCCCATCTTTTTCAGTTAAGATTCTAGTGGAAGAATAAAGCAAGATTTATAAATAAAACAATACCACAGAGAGAAAGACAAAGTATATACTGAAGAGAGGAAAAGAGAAGTATAGTAAATCAAACAATTCTTGAAGGAGAAAAAGGCTGACAACAATCTGAAGAATCGTGGAATAAGGAAGAATCAGAGACGATCTTCTCCCTATAAAGGGTAAGGTTGAGTTAATGATGAATTTGTAAAAAGTAAATTAATAATGGAAAGGAATTAATCATAATGAAAGAATTAAAGACGTTAAATTTGACAGTAAATTATATTGGAAAGAAATGAGAAGTCATGAATTAAATTAATTAATATTGAGTAATTGAGTAAATTATTAAGACATTTAAGTTAATGATAGAGTAAGGAAATGAAACTAAAAGAGAGTAAAGATGTTATTACATACAAATTTTTATTGACAGGTCCCAGTTTATAACCACACGTCACCTTTCGAAATTCTCCGAATACTAGAAGTTAACCAGTACGGCAGGAAGAGTTCCAGAGCTCTTCCGTTAACATCGATTGTAACGCCGAAGTATTCTTGAGGACGGTACCACATCATGACCGGCCCTCAGGTAATCACATAACCACCAATTTCCATTAAATTCAGGAACTGATGTTATAGTCTTATGATAGAGAGGACAAGAAGATTGTATTGATATTATTATAACCTTTATCATCTGTAGTAATATTATTATTATTATTATTATCATCATTATTATTCTTATTATTATTATTATTATTATTATTATTATTATTATTATTATTATTATTATTATAAATCAATGAGCCTAATTCTATTATTTTAAAGGGAAAAAGGGGAAGTTATAAAAAAACACCTTATACTAATACAAACACTACGCTACCACTAAACTAAAGACTAAATTTCATTTTTACCTTTTTTCACCTTTCATTCCTCATTCTCACCCTCATCTTCATCTTTCATTCATCTAAAACAGGAACAGAAGTATCATCCAAAAATTCTAACAGAGAGAAATCTATACTATTTTTTTATGAAAACCTCATATTTGTACTGAAAAGACGTATTATTATCTTATCAAGTATTATTTATTATTCATCCTATATAGTTATCATATATAAATATTATAAAGTTTTTTTTTATATGGTATATCTATATATATGTGTATATGCATATATATGGATATAGATACCTATTATTTTTGATATAAAGTTCATTGCGCTTTTTGTAAATAAATAATTCCTAATATCTTTTTGTTTAATAAAAAAAATGAAATAAATAATGCACCTCTCTCTTATTCACCTGCAGCGGATAAGTGTTTGGTGAGTTAACGAAAAGTAAAGGAGAAAAAGGGTTATACCATTCCGTAAGTATTCCGATCAATATTCACGAAGATTTAACTTGGTTATATAAATTTCCCATTGCGAAAAATAATAATTCAGCCGATCTATTGTTAACAGAAATAAAGAAGAGAAGATAAAAGGAAAAAAATAAAGCAAGAGATTGTTGAGGAAAGAAAAAAAAAAACAAAACAAAATTCAACTAAAGCAGATTAAGGATAAGTCGAAGTAGAAATTGTGAAGAGAAAGAGAAAAGATTGGAAATACCAGAATAATAATATAATAATATAGCAAGGTAAAAAGAGCATAGTTCACTTAGCAGAGCAACGAACGACAACAATAAAATTCCACTGCGCCTTTCAATTATATTTTTTTTATCCCACAGCACAAGAATAAAGAAGATTGCGCGGACCTCGAGGAGACATCATCCCCAGTATCGTGCCCTTCTTGAAAGGAATCAGAACTCACTTAGGAGTGGAGACTAGTGAGTAGAGGTTTTTTTCGTTTCTATTGTGGTGGGAGTGAAAACCTGCCACATAAAGTGGTAGCAGAGCGTAGTTGTTCTGCTGAGGAGAAGACGCCTCTGCGCTGAGTATAGTTGAGCTCAGACGCCACTGTTATCACCAACAGAAGTCAGCATGACTGACGGCATGAATGAGTTGGTGGAAGACGACAAAAAGGAGCAGACCAATGGAGAAAATATTCCTAAGAACGATCATGTTCATCAACCACCAAATCAGAACCAAAATGAGTCAGCGAATAGTCAGAATGGAGTCCCGGGTCCTGCAATGGTAACTGTGGATTCTAAATTCCTGCAGGACATTCTCAAACAGAATAGCGATCTAATGGACAAAATGACCACGTTGATGGCCTCAATGGGGGTCGACCAGAAGCCCAAGAAAGTAATACCACCAGGGAAACTTAGATTAGAGACAATGGTACAATTTTTTGATAGATTTGAGCATTTCTGTGAGACACAGTATCCTGGATCAGCAGAGGGGATGGTTGCATTGTTAGGAAATCACCTCCAGGGCTCTGCCTTGGAAGCGTATAACATCGTTGCTGCCACATCAGCTGAGTATGGATTAGTAAAATCCCAACTTTTGCAGTGGTTCCGAGAACAATTGAAGAAAAAGACCAACACTGAGCCCGCTGAGTTTAATAAGGCAAAAATGTTAGATGGAGAAGATGTCCCGCTGTTTGCTTTGCGATTGCTGGGGTTGGCTCAAAGAGCATTCCCTGGAAATGAAGTAAGGAAAATGCCCATCGTAAGAGAAAAGTTTATGGATAGCATGCCAGAAACGGTTAAGATCAGAGTTGAAGATGCGTTGATGGGAGTGGAAATTACAAAGTTTTCGGATTCCCTGGGAACAATTAGTGATTATGGTGGACAAAGTTTATCGAGGACAAGCGAAGAAAGAAAATCAGGTCATGGAAGTAATCGACTTAACAAAGTCAATGCAAATGTCCACCATACCTTCGTCGAACCAGCAAGCGCCCCACACGTACAGTAATTATGAGGGAATGTGTTGTTGTAGGCGGACCCAGATGCAATCGTCACCCCAGGGTTATGTAGAAAGTTATCAGGCTACTGCTGTGGGTGCTGGTCCCAGAGATGTACCTCAAAGACAAATAACAATATTTTATTACACCCAAAGGATATAGTCAACAGCAGGAACATCCATCGAGAGGAATTTCGAAATGGACAAAGATCAGGTCAATGGATTCAACAACAAAGAAACAACACAATGGGTTCAATCAGTTTCCCACTGCAGTCATTGCAAAAGCAGGGTCACACCCTGGTGATGCTGGAATTAGGCCCTTGGTGCATGTTATGTGGCAAGCGAGGTCATCTGATTGAAGATGTTACTGGACAAAACCGATGTTTGATATGTAAGGAAGTCGGTCACTGGTCGGAATTCGTCCAATTAGGGGACGCGTCAAATTGCAACACCCAAATAACGTTCCCCTCATTGTAAAGGAAGAACATCTAGGGTAAGGATTGTACACAGCGTTCGGGAAACGAAGGGTCTCTGGCATGGAAAGACCTCATGTCAGAGCAACAGCAAAAACAACAACGCCAACAGCCAAAGTAATAACGAAGAAATAGGTTCATGGGGGATCACTATGGAAGAAGATCCTGGAGAGTCACAGGAGATTCTCCCCGACTATTGTTATCCAGCAACATCATACAGTATCCCCAGTACCTATGGTGGAAAGTTCCCCAGAATTAGTACCAAGAGAGCCGGAACCCCCAGTGACTGCGACTTGTACCATGGAAAACAATGAATTAAAACAAATAGAAATTTCTGTTAGGTTGGAAACACCCAATAATGAGAATAAAGATAGAAATGAGAACAATGAGAGAAATGAGAATAATGAGAGAAAAGAATCTCCACCGGAAAAAGAAATAGAGAAAAAGAATGAACAGGATGAGTGGCCACTAGAAACCATCATCAGGTATCATATTATAAAAGCTCCGGAGAAGACCCTTATTTTGCAGGTGACACTAGTGGATCAACCACCAATGGAACCCATTATCGCGTTTGTAGACACAGGAGCCGAGGTAAGTTTAATATCGGCGGGTTGTTTTCATTTATTAGATAAGAACGTAAGTCCAATTTTTCCCACCGCGTTTAGAGGGGTTACTGGGATAGGTAATGTTAGGTTTCCCGTGTTAGGAGAAGTTACAATCGCCCTAAGATTGTCCACGAATTATGTCTTACAGCCGAGTCGCTTTGTTGTGGTCCCAGACCAACTAACTGAGTATGATCTGGTTTTGGGGTACGATATTTTAAAGCAGGAAACATCTGTTTGCCGGAATAATTGTACCATAGGCGGAATAGTCATCAGGCGTGGACTTATGTACAAACCGCTAGCAGGTGGGACATGAGACAGGATTAGCCCAGGCGAATAAAAACCTTGCTGCATTGTTGAGGCGCGTAAATTAGAACCAAAAAGATGATGATAGTAGAAGTGGAAGGCAAGGAAAAAAGACTAATGAAGCAACCTGTCATGGTGGAAGCATGGCAAGGTGCCCAAAACAGTAAAATTAGAACATATGTTGATGGATTTTCTGCGATTAGACTTTAGTGATTTATACAAAAATTGATTAGTGCACCAAATAAGGAGGTTAAAGGATCAATTTGTAGGATAGTGAATGAGGAAGTTTACAGTGTAGGATCCCGTGTTTAATAAGTAGAGTTGGGATAGCAGAGTCCTAACGAATATATGGAATGGAATCCTGAAAATTTGAGCAAAGCATTTAGGTTGGAAGAGGCGGAATTAACACCAGAACAAAGAGAACAGGTAATTAGGTTATTAGAACGGTATCCTTCTGTCTCGAGTTTAGGAGATTCTGATGTGGGCTGCACCAATGTTATCAAACATAAGATCGAAACATTGACTGAAGATCCGGTGCAAGTGCCAGTCAGACGGTTACAAGGCCCTATGCTTAGAGAAATCGAGGCAGATTGTAAAAAGCTGGAGGACGAAGGAATCATCCAAAGGAGCAAATCCCCATATTCAGCCCCAGTGGTTCCAATCAGAAAGAAAGATGGGTCGATCAGACTATGTATTGATTATCGGGAGTTAAATAAAATTACAAAGGGAGATAGCTTTCCTATCCCAAATCTGATCGACATGTTATTCAGTCTCAAAGGTATGAAGTTCTTTACAACGATAGATTTAATAAAAGGATATTATCAGGTTGAGATGGAAGAGACCAGCATTGAGAAGACTGCTTTTACGACTCCCTTGTCACATTGGGAGTTCTTGCGAATGCCGTTTGGGGTGAAAAACGGCCCTGCAACGTTTCAACGAGGGATGAGATATGCTTTAGCACATATACCTTGGAATGAGTGCATGGTATATTTGGATGATGTCCTGATTATAAGCGAAACATTCGAAGAACATCTAGAGATATTGGAAAAAGTCCTCTCTGCTTTTGAAGCAGCTGGCTTTAAGATCAAACCAGCAAAGACTTTCCTCCTCCGAAAAGAAGTACAATATTTAGGACATCGAGTATCTGAAAATGGAATGGTTCCCTTAGAGAATAACTTACAAGGTATTATGCAATTTCCCGTACCGACCACCGTTCGTAAATTGAGGCAGTTTCTGGGAATGGTCAACTTCTATAGGCGCCATATAGCGCACTGCTCAGAAATTGCGAAACCCCTTTTTGCATTGTTGAGTAACAAGACTCTGAAATGGACCGAGCCTTGCCAGAAAGCTTTTGAGGCATTAAAGGAAGCGCTAATATCGCCACAGATCCTGTCATATCCAGATCGTTCCGAAAAAGCAGCACCCTTGCTATTATATGTAGATGCCTCTGATGTCGGGGCAGGGGCGTGTCTCGCTCAGACACAATCTGGAGAAGAACGTCCTATTGCTTTTATTTCCACCACATTCAATAAGGCTGAACAACGTTACAGTACAACGGAAAAAGAGGTAGCTGCTATACGATGGGCTGTGAGGGCATTAAAACCTTTCCTATATGGAATAAGAGTGGTTATCTTTACTGACCATCAGCCACTTTTGTATTTGCACAGTATGCCATTGGTGAATGCTCGGGTAGCTCGCACGCTCGAGGAAATTAACGACATTGATTATGAGCTGCGTTATATTCCAGGTAAAGAAAACGTCGTGGCTGACGCTTTGTCAAGATCTCCTATAGGAGAAACATCCGAAGAGTATGAAGCATTGCTAGTAGACGCCATCCCTGGGGGGTTTTCAGAGATTAAGATTCCTGGAGGAGGAGATTCGCTTTTCCAGGCTTTTTCGGTGGGGTTGTATGGGTCGATGGAACATCATTTAAAAGTAAGACAGGAAGTCGCAAAAGAGTTGTTGGAAAATAGGAATGCATATGGGTTACCCGCGGGGAAAGAATCTAGGCAAATAACAAAAAGATTACAGTTAATGAAACAGGCGGGTCAATTTCCAATAACTCAAGCCATATTGGCATTTACGAAATTGTATAAAGTACAAGTCTGGATGTATTATGGGGATACAAAACCCTTAAAATTTGGATTAGATACAGAGAAAAGTATTTTTCATCTTTTGTGCCGTGGAGGAGTCCATTACAATCTCCTAGTGGGCCTTCCAATGCAGCCACTAAATAAAGAGGAGGAAGTGATCAGTGCTAACGTGGTAACATCCGAAAAATTTGAGGAAAGGATTTTATTGGATGAGTCAATGGATGAGGAAGGCAAAGTTGCGAAAATATCACCCACAGTTGACAAAGAGGTTCCCCTGGTTAACCAAAACACCGGTGGGGAGGTAGGGACTGAGATACCAGATGATCCAAAAATTCATCATATAGTAATCGATTCAGATAATATAATCGATCCTTTAGAAATCGAGCATGACGATATTGACAAATTGCAAAGATCTGATTATACGTTGAGACGATTAAAGAATGCCATCGTAAGAAAATTGCCATTTAATGGTCCGTTGTAAAGGGGATCATTTTTCCACAAAAAGAAATCCATTTGTTATTTTTAGGAAAATAAATGTAGATATAGAATATTAGCATTTAAGAAGATTAAAAAGAATGGTTTTTTTTGTTACATGCTCATAATGAAGTTCACAGACTTTACGGAAGATTTATTTTATTTTTATTATTTAGAATGACCATTTATTAATGTTCTTACATGCACACAGATGCATGCCTACACTTATGTGTAGGCATTATGTGTGCATGTGGATTATGAAATGTAAGTTTATTTAATGCAGAGTTACTTTATGTTTATTTATTGTTTCAGTAGTAGATCTTTTTTGTATAAAAATATATGAAAGATTTTATGCAGAGGTATTTTTCATATGTGTAAATATCAGGAACCTTTCATCCAAAATTCTCTTACCATCGTTCTTCGAATCTAAAGGTATGGATAAAGATATGATAGGATAGAAAATTTTTAGTTAGCTTTGAAGCCTTAATTGAATTATACAATGTGATAGTACTGATGTTTAAATTTGTAGCTCATAGAGTTTTTGTGTCTTTTCTAGGAATTGTTCAAATCTACAAAGACATAAAAACCCTCTTAGACAAGACTCACTTGATAGGGTATGTTTCGAAAAATGTTTTTTTTTTATATATAATATAAGTCATAAACTATTTGCTAGCATTTAAAATCTTAGATTCATGAATGTATTTTAAATCAATCTGAACATAAATATTTCATTATTTCATTAGATTAAAGTTAATTTGTTATATTATAATAGTACCTAACTGTGGGGTTCTTTTCCACCCACAGGTTTTTGTGTTTGGGCCAAGTTTTTTTTTTAAATCCTTTTTATATGTGGGATTGAATTTTATGCTTGGGATTAATTTTGTGACATTATCATTTTTGCATCGACATAGAGTAAATCTTTCAGTATTGGACAAACTTTAGTTTTGGGTTTGGTTTTGTTCTTGAACAATCCCAATCCTTGGACTGATTTTTGTCGGTACTGGGGATTTATCCTGGCTTGAGTTCAGCATCATCAAGTTGTAGAAAAACGTTAAGATAAGCCAATCCATTAGTTACATTAACATACTTGGTTTGGGTTAAGTTATTCTGGATGGGTTTTTGGATGTATTCATATTTGTAATTAATTATAAGGCATAAGGCGAGGTCATCTCAATTTTTATATTGCTGTACTTATTAGTTTTTTCATCATTTTTTAACTGTATAGCAAAGATTCTGGTATTCTTCTAATTCCAAGAATCCCCTAATTGATGAACAATTTAATGATTTAATGGATTTAATAATAGTTTTGGTATTTTTGTATATAAATATTTAATTCGTTATATTACTTTAATAAAAGTAAGAAGTATCTTCTTCTCATTATCCGCCGTGTTCATTATTTCATTCATTTATTTAATTTAATTTATCTAATACTCTGTTGTAACTGTTAGTGGTTCAAGTATCTTCGAATCATTGGGTTTCTAGTTTATATGCTTCAAAGAACTTCATCACCATCACGCTATTCGTTGCTATCATCTGTTCTACCTTTGTCAATCACATGATTACGGTCTTTACTGCTTTATTCCTCATCATCTCGGTTTTATCTTTCGGACAGTCAACTTAATCTGGCACACGAGCAGTCCCTGTGATAACCCGCGTTAGGGGAAAACCCTAAGTTTCTGCATTATCCGGTGCGCCACGGAGGGAATTAAACAGCCCGCCTGCTTTAGAATAATTCATCTTTACGGATCTTCGTCCAAAAGACTTTTCCAAGGAAAGGGGGCCCCAAAAAATTTTTTTTTTTTTTTTTTTTTTTTTTTTTCCCCCCCCAATTTGGGGGGTTTTTTCTTGGGGAATTGGGGACGGGGTTGGTTAGGTTTGGGGTTCGGTTTTTATCCCCAAAAACTCTTCAGGGGGTTGCGCACTTGTCAAGAATAATCTCCCTCATGTTTTCTGATTAAGTTCCACCTGAACTTAAAAAACCACATAAGAGAATTGAAACACCCGACCCTCCCTCTTTACATACCGTTAATTAAGTGGCGCCCGAAAGGAGCTGTTCGGGTTGTGCCCAAAACTATCTATTTTGAATATCTCTGTGGAACAACAGTTCTGTCGTGGCCTTGCTACATTATCCATTCTGCATTCTACTCCTTTAAACGGATTAATATTCTCCGATTCTTCTTTTATACTGCAGTTCTCTGATCTGAACCGACTGTTGTTCAGGTTGGTTTATCATCTATTTGTCGAATTAAGTAGAAAAAACCATCAGAAACCTCTGTGGAAGGATTCATGTAAATAAATTTTCATTGATCTACATGATATGTTATTTTACGGCGTATAGATTTTGAGTTGACCTCGTTTTGCCTTCTTTGCCTTTAAAAATCAATTTAAATCCTTTTATTAAATCCTTATTAATTGAACCAAAAACTTTTTAGATAGGAAAAGCATTAACATAGTTCTGAAGCTTATTAGGTAACATAGGATTTTCGAAACCAAGTGTTTCGTTCCTGATAATCGATATTTTTATATAATTTTTCACTTCCCGTTTAGATTTTACATTAGCTTTATATTTTATTAATTTAAAAATTTTGGGTAATATTATATCGAATTGAGTTAAGAGGTAGATATCATGGCTACCAATATAGATCAGGAAACTCAAGAGCACCTGGCCCAGTTTGTAGCAACTGAGCTTGAACCTCTTGAGTCTCTTTTGCAAAAACCACCAGTAACCATAACACCTTCAGGGGAAGAGGTTGTTCTTGCTAGCAATGTTAACAAAGTAATTGAGGGTTTAAAAGGTCATTTAGGGCATATGCAACAGGCTCAGGCTAAAGCATATGAACCTTTTAATGTTATAACACCAATTGCACAAAGCCGTCCAAGACGGAGATCATTAGATGCGGATGCGGATAGACAGTTCCGTGCTAGTAAATATTATGTACAGAGTATTCCGGAAAGTAAACCAAAGTTTAATGTAAATAGTAATGGAAATGGAGGAAATAATAGAGAGCCAATAGGTAGTGGTAATTCCACGGTGGTGGAAACATCGGTGTCACATGGGAATCAGATTTGGTCTACTCCAAGGTTAACAACTGAACCGATTTTTTCAGCTAACAATATAGGAGATGGTAATATGAGAAGAAATCCACCTGATCCTAGTTTTGTTCTTCCGCCGTCTCAACCATCACAACCTACCACTATGCAACAACAGATCACCTTGTTAATGCAAGCAATTTTGTTACTCACTGAGTTCGTGAAAAACTCACAAAAAGTAAAAGTCTTAGATCCTGGTAAGTACAGATACGAATCCGACCAAGATCTAGTTCAGTATCTAACACATTTCGAGGCATATTGCTCTCACAACTATCCGAAGTCCCCACAACAATGGCTTAGGTATCTTGGAAGACAGTTGGAAGGTGACTTCTTACAACTATATAATTTGGTAATAAAAAATGATCGTAATTATTATTCAGTAAAAACAACTTTAGTTAAATGGTTTCACCAGAAAGAAAAAAGGAAGGATCAATACCGATTAAAGGCGTATCACTCCGCCGTACTTACAAAAGGGGAAAGTGTAAGGATGTTCGCGTTGCGACTCGAGCAATTAGCTTCTAAAGCATATAACGATATGGATATGCGAGAGCATAACTCTCTTAGAGAAGCTTTTCTTCTTAGTTTGCCACCTTATGTGGAGAAGAAAATTAGAGAATATTTATTGGAAAACGAGGATGACACAGATAATCGAGTATCTTGGGAAAAAGTCGTAACATTAGCGGATAAATATGATCATGAGTTTTGTAAAGGAAGAGTATCATTACCAACACTTCTTCCTACCACGAGTTATAATCCTGCGAACACTAAAAACAAAACCGACAACATTGATCTTAATGAAACTATACAAATAGATATAGTAAAACCAAGTTGGGCTGATGTTTTAAATAATGAGAAAAAGGAAAATCCTCAATCACGACAACATGAGTCAAATAATAATGGATTTAACAACTCAAATGGAACCAGAAATGTAAATAGAAATGAACACGGAAATAACAGATATGCTGGAAATAGTGTAACTGCTGCTCAGAATAAACATTTTAATGGATTTAAATATAATGACGGTAATAGAGGAAGACAATTCCGAAATTCAAATGGAGATTCAATGATGACCAGGTTTAATAAGTCAACGGAGGATAGAAGTCATCTGTGGTGTGATTATTGCGATATCCAAGGTCACATCATGGATGATTGTTATAAGTACCTTGGAATATGCTCTTATTGTAAAAAGAGGGGCCATATCAGAAATGAATGTAGATCTTATGGGGTAAGTTTTCAACAGCAACGGAACTTATCATCGAGTTACATCCGTAAGTGCCCTTTCTGTAAAGGTCCTCACGCAGGTATGAATTGCCCCACCAGACTCGACAATCGGAAACAGAATAACAATCAACAACAAGCAAATAGCGGTTCAACACTCTTACCTCTATCTCAACCTCAGTCCAAAGGAGCTGTTAGCAAAAGAGTGCCTGAGGTCAACGTGGTTTCCGCCTCTGATAATACTCATAGCAATTCATATCATCATGATACTTTAAACGGATTGACTCCACAGGAATGAGCCGGCCTGTGGAGAATCTTTCAGAACTTATAAATGATTTCAACGGAACAACAAACGATAACCCAGAGGCTCTTTCATTGAATATAGGACGGACCTTGGTAGAAGAAATCCCGGAAATTGGAAACTCTTATAACAATGAAACAGAAGAGGATCAAATGGACTTTCTTACTCCCTTTGGAGGCCTTTTTGATACTGATGATGAAACAAGTTCTACCAACTCACAAGATTTATCCGAAATGATTATAGAAGTTGACCTGTGTCAAGCAGATATACATACACAACCCTTGGTCGTTCACGCGACTATAGGTGACGATGAAAACCCCATCTGGTATGATTGTTTAATTGATAGTGGAGCAGGTGCCAGTCTTATCAAGGATTCGGTCATTCCACACTGCCAGTCTTATCAAGGATTCGGTCATTCCACACATAAGGAATGTACAAATAAAGTCCTCAAAAGAAATAGGAATCAGAGCGATAAAGGGTTTTGGAAGTAAGACCCTGATACCTATAAATCAGTACATAAGAACTTCATTACGATTTCCTGAAGGATATAAGACAAAGGAATTGAAACTTATTGTTGTACCCCAAGAGTACATGAATAATACGCTTATTCTTGGGTTGGGCGAATTGCAACAAAATAGACTATTGCCAGATATAAATTATAATAGTTTAGTAGGGATGGATGATAACGAAACATACATCACTGTGACTAAGGAATTCAAGTTAAAGATAATTTAGGAAACTTGAGTGTACCCCGGATCAATGCTATTTCGGTAGTGGGCTCTGATATTGATGAAATTTGTATCTTGGAAGATCAGACCTCCAGTAGAGAAATGATTCAATTAAGAAGGGGGCTCCATGATCTAAATAATAAAAATAAGTGGCAAAATCTGGGTAGGTTCACAAATTATAAAAATCGATTGTTAATACAGAATGATTTAATATACTTCTCCACGGAAACAAATAACATGTTGTACGTAGTTTCTATTGATTTCCTAATAAGTATTGTGTGCCACTTACATTTTTCTTATGCCCACATAGGTAGAAATAAACTTCTCCAATTGATTTACAAACACCTTTGGCATCCCCGAGTGAATCAGGTTGTTTCGGACGTGGTTACGGTGCTGCCCCATTTGTCAGAAGCGGAAGACTTACTCAACTAACATAACTCCTCCAATGTTGAAAATCCTGACAAATAATCCCTTCGATCTATGTGCTATGGATTTATTGCAATTCCCCCAAACCACTTCAGGACATAAATATTGTATGGTGTTTATCGACCATTTTTCCAAATGGGCAGCCGTGGTCCCCTTGATGGATAAAAACAGCTCCACTGTTGCACAAGAGTTTCGGGATCATATCCTCCCATTTCTTCCAAAGTGCCTTCGCGGATCTTAACGGATAACGGAACAGAATTTACCGCTAAAGATTTTCAAGAAGTCTTGGAGGAATTTCATATTAAGCATGTAAGAACAACCCCTCTCCATCCCGCCAGTAATGGCATCTGTGAAAGATTTAACCGAAGCCTCATCCAGATTTTAAAATGTCTAGTGGATGATCAGCCTCATCAATGGGACAAAGAACTAACTCCTTCCGTTCTTATTTATAATAATACTAAACATAGTGCCTTGCAGATGTCTCCATCGGAATTTCTTTTGTCGAAGGCACATAATAAAAATGCCCAAAATTTTCCTCAATATTGGAGTGAAGGAAGCTTGAATTTTAAACCCTTTAGAGTAGGACAAATCGTAGCAAAGAAGGTTATTTATACCGGTCATAGTGTTTATCAAAAATTTAAAAATAAATGGGAAGGACCTTATACAATCATGGAGGTGAATAAAAACCGGGTAACATATATCATTCGCCGCAGTAACAGTCCCATGGCTAAACCTGAAAAGGTCCACTTTTCCAGGCTTCGCGGATGGATTGACATACCCAGATACCTACGACAATTTCTGAATAAACATCGAGGAATTAGAGGAAAGTTTTTTTCCACAGAAGCAGAGGATGAGGAAATTTATGAAGAGACTGAGGAGGAAACCCCAACTGATACTACTTTGATGGAAAATACACCCCAATATACAGATTCAGAGGAATCAGAAGATGAAGATGACGGCTTTGAAGGGTTTGTGAATAGTAATCCTATACCATTGGACTTGTATATGCGATTGCCAAATTTGTTAACCGAATTAGAACAATTGAACAAACGTGTTTTGGAGGAATCTCATTCTTTGTTGGTAAACGAATCCCTTTTCGTTCCCACGGAAGTAAATATTAATAGTTGTCTTGGCAATGAAGCATCATCTTCTGATCACATCACGGTACCCTTGAAAAAGAAATCAGTTGATTGTTTGAACGTTCCTATGAGAGATGAACTGGACGATGTAACCTTCGTGAATTTAAATTCCCCTCTGTTGGATTATAGGGATTTTTTTACTAATTCGGGTTCACCTTCGGGTTTTATCACTATTGATCAAGTAGAAGAGTCTATTAACCCCGAAAATGTACAATTTCACACAATCAATCTGACGGGTGCATCGTTTATGGATTATGTGTTAGGAGAACCGGAAAGGTCCGGAGATACACCTCACGAATTAGATATCCCGGCTGTGATGGAAATTTCTTCTAACGTACATAGTGATCAAGAAATGAGAGAGGATGTTGATTTTTCAGGGTTCAGTTCGCCTTCTAAAAAAACGCCGTTGAGAGTATTGGCATTTAACATGAGACATTATACCTTGTCTCCAGTCTCACCGACCTCACCTACTTCTATCAGTTCTCAGTCATATAATTTTATAGGAGAAGTGGTTCGGAACCCAATCGCACCTGAAGGAGGGGAGTTGATGCTTGTCCCTGTTGTTGGGGATCCGTTTGCAGGTATTAGACGTCCAATTACACGCCGATTGGGGCCTGTGGAAGATTTACCTTATATTATGTCAACGCCGTTGGAATATAGGAACAAAGGAAAAGAAGGTGAAATGGATTGATTCGTCTTAGTTAAGTAAGCAAATTGTATATAAGTACATGTAGAAAAGTTAACAATGGATTTAGAATAATAGTTATTCAGTAATTTGAAAATAAGCATCAAGGTTTATTCAGTAATTTACGGATACACTGTCTTAGGAAAACGAAGATTTTCTTGCATAGTTCTTTGTGTGTTGGTGTTATTTAAGACGGATTTAAAAATTGGAAAAAATTATATTTTGTCAAATACTAAAGAAAAAGAAAATATCAGTAAAAGTATAGTTAAAACAATATTAGTAAAAATAGTATTAATTGAAAAGGAAATGTAAATTAGATAATGTAAATAATAGGGAAAAATAAATAAATGTTTGTTTGAATATTATATATTTATGAATTTATCAAATCATTTTTATATCAGACTAGTATGCAAATAAATAATGTTGTACGAATATGAATAAATCAATGGAATATTAATTGTTATCTTTTAGCTTTTAGAAAAACTCAACAAAAATGTTTTTTTTAAATCTTTGAACCTGTTGGTGATATGGTTGCAGTGGGCTTTTAGGATGTGTAATGGAGGAGAATTAACTTACAAATATGGTTTAAAAATTATTAC
The DNA here is from genome assembly GCA_015478945.1 of Trachelipus rathkii. Taxonomy (NCBI): domain Eukaryota; kingdom Metazoa; phylum Arthropoda; class Malacostraca; order Isopoda; family Trachelipodidae; genus Trachelipus; species Trachelipus rathkii. The sequence continues at coordinate 40,307 of JABUQX010105801.1, read as the reverse complement.
TATCGACTGCCGCCTAATAAAAATAAAAATCACAGGAAAGTAGGATTAGATTATTAGATTATGTTTTGGTGACTAATTGTTAAAGAATTTTATTAATGAAATTCATTAGATTCAAATAATTTTAAAATTTTTTTTTTAACTTAGTTCATGCAATCTAAAGCTGTCATTTATAAATTTGAAATTTATTTTTGGTTTTGCTAAGTGCATATATAGGTTAGGGATATAGATAGCTGCCTATCCTTTCCTACCCTATCCTGTCACATGCTATCCCTCATATAATCCTTCTACTATATTTCTTTTCCATTGAAACAGAAACGAAAAATTAAATTAAAGTCCCTTTGAATTTTTTTTTTAGATTATCTATCTGTCTTAAAATTGGATTATATTTAGACACTTCTCTAAACATTGCACTTGCTTGCTAATAAAAACAACATCTTTTAGTTTTGATGCCAAATTGCTGATTTTTTTTTATTTTTTTTATTTTTATAGTATGTCTTCGACCTTTGCTTGCTGATGAAGCTTATTAAATTTTGTTTGTTACCCTATAACAGCAATTTGCGCATGTCAAATAGGTGCATTAAATGAGGAGTAAAATATAGAATCACACATGAAAATACCCCAGGTTCGGTTCAATTATTGTATGGAGAGTTTGTTCATTCCTAATTAAAAAGTTATAGTTATAGTTGAGTTGAAACATATTTAATTCATTTTTTTAGTACATCATGGAACCTCTCTTGAATGATTGACCTGAATTTGGGTTTGTTAATGAATAAATCACTAAGATATTGTCATTGATCACTATACTTTGTCGTTCCAGCTTTATTATGGCGAGAAAAATGCTGATGATCGGGACCAGTCAAGTGGCTATATTTGAGAAAAACAAACGAATGTTCTTAGAACAATATGAATTGCAACTTATAACCGATATAAAATCAGGACGGAGGATACAGGAGTGTCCATCTCGTGTAACCACACTGATGTCACGAGACGTGGATATCTTAGTCATATGGGCTTTATATCCTCTTGCTTGGAAGAAACAGATTGTATATGACGGAAAATACTCAACAACAGTCATAGCACCCGTCCCTGATTTTTCGGTTGATGATGTTCCTCAAATTATGGAACAAATCACTACCCATGCTTTAAGTTGCAATCCTTCAACTAGGGTATATCTCATCATCCCCACTATCAAGGATATGTACGCATATAATCAAACTCGTCTTATGCGTACTTGGGGAGTCGCCTACGAAAACTTTTTGGAACATCACCCTAGTTTAAATCCTTATGCTATGAGAGAACATTCCATCAATTGCTTCAACAAATTTGAGGACATAGCATTCAACAAAAACATCCAATACACGGCCCAATAAAGTATGTTTAATGGGTAACCTCGTTTTGAACAGTTGTGACTGGACCAAGACCAAACATGATCCGACCAGGGTAACCCCACATGCTGCATATTTGAAGAAGAAGTCTCTTTATATGAATTCCCCCTTCCTCTCGGACGGACTCCATATCAATTCCGTTTTTGTAAAAACATTTATGGAAAAATTCAGAAAATTTTTCACCATAAAGGAATCTATGGAGAAGGCCCCTGTCCCGCAGAACATACCATCCATTGAACCCTCCAAAAAACGGCAATGTACTAGTTCCTCATTTCGCAGAAACATTCCCATTTCTGAAGAAAAAGAGAACATAATTATTCAAGTAGATAACACCCCGGATGAAACACAAACCCCCACTTCCCCAAAACGGAAAGTTATAGAAGTTGAAACTGAAGCAAAAGATACTACTTCCCCTATTCCTATTGTTACTTCCCGTCCTAGCACATCTAAATCTGGAGCAAATTTTTCCGAGGAATCTATGGAATCTGAAATTTTTTCGGACGGGTGTACTACGGATTATGTACCCCCAGAGATCCTCCCTACTATTCCTTTTCCGTCCACCTCGACAGACATTCTTCCCCATTTTGATGTCACTACTCCACCTCCTTGGTACCCTACTCCAACTTCTTCCAGAATGTCTGAAAGTTTTCCTTATCATAGTGTTCATCCCACTACTACTGCACCACAAACAAGCCAATATAATACTTCACTCCCCTTCATATCTTATCGTGAAGAGATTAGATCAAGCTTACATATAGTATTGGCAAAAGTTCCTTTTACTCAGATGTCTGAATCGCAAAAAGACCATTTCTTTGATGAATATCATTCCTTAATCGATGAAGAGAGAAGAGTACAAAAGTTGATTAGTTCATATGTTAAATATTGAAATGTTTCCCCTCCCCTTTAAATAATAAATTGTGAGTGTGAAAAAAAAAAAACACAGAAATGTGCAATTGTAAATATTAAATACACAATTAGTAATGGATTGATATTATAAATATTAAGCTACATTGTATTGTGTAATATGAGATATAATTTAGTTTATTTTTGTTTATTTCAACTATTTTTTGTATTCATGGAATGGATTTACAATTAAAAAAAAAAAAAAAAAAAAAAAAAAAAAAAAAAAAAAAAAATGTGATGAAGATTGTTATTATAAGAAAAAATAATAATAAATACTAGGAAATATAATTTGAATAACAGGTAAATGATTTATTTTATTGCAGAGTCATTATTCTTGTTTACTTTAAATAAATAATTGAATAATTCATAATTGTATTCTAAATTGATTTAGCTATCTAATTCCATAGCAATTCTCAATCGTCATTTACAGTTTGTTTTGCCATGATGCATTACTTTAAATCCTTTTATTTGCCACATTATTATTTTTAGTATTTTTGAATGGATTTATATTTAAATGATTTAAATGAGTATATATATAATGGATTTATATTTCTTTCTATATTCATTATCTGACCTTGCCTTATAAAATATAATGATTTTTGATTTTATATTTTGATGTGTATTTTGTTGTGTAAATATTATTATATGATATGATACATTAACTGTAGTAATTATAGTAGTAAGCCTCGTACATAACTCCGCCTAAACCGTTGCCACTGTGAAAATCATTATGATTGATTAATAGCGGGGGGCATAAGTTTAGTGCGGGGGGATGTAAAGGGGATCATTTTTCCACAAAAAGAAATCCATTTGTTATTTTTAGGAAAATAAATGTAGATATAGAATATTAGCATTTAAGAAGATTAAAAAGAATGATTTTTTTTGTTACATGCTCATAATGAAGTTCACAGACTTTACGGAAGATTTATTTTATTTTTATTATTTAGAATGACCATTTATTAATGTTCTTACATGCACACAGATGCATGCCTACACTTATGTGTAGGCATTATGTGTGCATGTGGATTATGAAATGTAAGTTTATTTAATGCAGAGTTACTTTATGTTTATTTATTGTTTCAGTAGTAGATCTTTTTTGTATAAAAATATATGAAAGATTTATGCAGAGGTATTTTTCATATGTGTAAATATCAGGAACCTTTCATCCAAAATTCTCTTACCATCGTTCTTCGAATCTAAAGGTATGGATAAAGATATGATAGGATAGAAAATTTTAGTTAGCTTTGAAGCCTTAATTGAATTATACAATGTGATAGTACTGATGTTTAAATTTGTAGCTCATAGAGTTTTTGTGTCTTTTCTAGGAATTGTTCAAATCTACAAAGACATAAAAACCCTCTTAGACAAGACTCACTTGATAGGGTATGTTTCAAAAATATTTTTTTTTATATATAATATGAGTCATAAACTATTTGCTAGCATTTAAAATCTTAGATTCATGAATGTATTTTTAAATCAATCTGAACATAAATATTTCATTAGATTAAAGTTAATTTGTTATATTATAATAGTACCTAACTGTGGGGTTCTTTTCCACCACAGGTTTTTGTGTTTGGGCCAAGTTTTTTTTTAAATCCTTTTTATATGTGGGATTGAATTTTATGCTTGGGATTCATTTTGTGACATTATCATTTTTGCATCGACATAGAGTAAATCTTTCAGTATTGGACAAACTTTAGTTTTGGGTTTGGTTTTGTTCTTGAACAATCCCAATCCTTGGACTGATTTTTGTCGGTACTGGGGATTTATCCTGGCTTGAGTTCAGCATCATCAAGTTGTAGAAAAACGTTAAGATAAGCCAATCCATTAGTTACATTAACATACTTGGTTTGGGTTAAGTTATTCTGGATGGGTTTTTGGATGTATTCATATTTGTAATTGATTATAAGGCATAAGGCGAGGTCATCTCAAATTTTATATTGCTGTACTTATAAGTTTTTTCATCATTTTTACTGTATAACAAAGATTCGGGTATTCTTCTAATTCCAAGAATCCCCTAATTGATGAACAATTTAATGATTTAATGGATTTAATAATAGTTTTTGGTATTTTCGTATATAAATAGTTAATTCGTTATATTACTTTAATAAAAGTAAGAAGTATCTTCTTCTCATTATCCGCCGTGTTCATTATTTCATTCATTTATTTAATTTAATTTATCTAATACTCTGTTGTAACTGTTAGTGGTTCAAGATCCTCGAATCATTGGGTTTCTAGTTTTATGCTTCAAAGAACTTCATCACCATCCCGCTATTCGTTGCTATCATCTGTTCTACCTTTGTCAATCACCTGATTATGGTCTTTACTGCTTTATTCCTCATCATCTCGGTTTTATCTTTCGGACAGTCAACATACTCTGGCACACGAGCAGTCCCTGTGATAACCCGCGTTGGACGAAACCCTAAGTTCTGCATTATCCGGTGGCCACGGAGGGGAAATTAAACAGCTCCGCCTGTTTTAGAATTAATTTCATCTTTTACGGATCTTTCATCAAGACTTTTCCAAAGGAAGGCCATCAATTGGTCTTGAATTGACGTGTTAGGTGGTCAGTCAAACTCTTCGGGGGTGCGCACTTGTCAGAGATAATCTCCCTCCATGTTTCTGATTAAGTTCCCACCTGAACTAAAAACCACATAAGAGATTGAACACCGACCCTCCCTTACACCGTTACAACCATTCGCTAGAGTAAGTAAGTATATCTACTTTATAAATGATCGTCTATATGGAGAGTTCTCTACAGGAGAATTCGCTCTCATTGTCCCCAAAACTTATTTAACTGAGGTGGCTATTAAGGCTCATTGGATGTTTGCCCACATTGGGAAGCAAAAATTACATTCTTTGTTGATAAACTGGGTATGGCACCCAAAGATAACTACTATCTGTAATGACATCACTACCACCTGTAACAAGTGTCAAGCTTGCAAAATATCGAATATTCTCTATGTTCCGCCCACTCTTAAAATCGTAACTTCAAGACCATTTGAATTGGTAGCAATGGATTTGATCCAATTTCCCTGTTCTACCAGGGGAAACAATTATGCATTAGTGATGGTGGATCATTTCACGAAGTGGGTGGCTGCTGTTCCCATAAGAAACAAACAAAGTATCAATGTCGCAAATGCATTCCAACACCGAATACTGCCATTTTTGCAAAAGTTCCCTGAGAGGCTTCTTACTGATAACGGTAGAGAATTTATTGGACCGGAGTTCGAGGAACTTTTAAAGAGACAACAAATAAAACATGTACTAACAACCCCGTATACACCATCTTCTAACGGCGCGGTCGAACGGGTAAATCGCACCCTGAGTCAATATCTGAGAATGTCAGTAAAGAGGTCAAATAAATGGGATGAAGAGTTGTCACAGGTCTTGTTAGTTTATAATCATACAACTCATACGGAAACGAACTTAACTCCTTGTGAAAATATCTTGAAAAAGGCACATGAATTAAGAACTGGACTCCCTTTACCTGTGGAGGAAGAATGCTGGACGGAAAGTCATGTTAGATTCGTTCCGTATGAAGTCCATCAAATGGTAGGTTTAAAGGCTCATCTCCCTGGAAATCTTACGAAAAATAAATTTGATCCTAGGTATCATGGGCCTTATGAAATTATAAAAGTAAATGACAATCATGTCACATATGTGTTACGATCTCCGGAGGATGGAAGGCAATATAAGGCTCATCATAGACAGTTGCGACCATGGAAAATGCCTCCTGAGTATTTAACAAATAATCCAGTATTTCAAAGATATGTCAAGGGTAAGGGAGCAGCAGACATAGACGAAAGGGAATTAGAAGAAGTTTTCGGACAGGAGAAAATAGATATGGAATCGTTAGAACCAGTAGAGTTAGAGTGGGAAGATGATGACAGTGATGACGAGGACTCTTTCGAGGGTTTCACTGTTGATGACAGAATATTAAGTGAGGTTAAACAAAGTTTTGTGGGATTAATACAAGAACAGCAAAGGATTAATTTAGAATTAGCAAAGATACTTGAGAAAACAATGGAGAATGGATCACCAGGAGATATCAGCAATATAGTACATTCAGAAGAAGAAGTTAACGAATATTTACAATGGGACACATCCGAATTGATACAAGAAGCCGAGAGTCGTTGGGAGTCGTTGCAAGCTCCACAAGAGGATTTTAGGGAATCTTTACCAACAGATAAAGTGTTTGAAGAATATATTCAGGCATATTCTACCCCTGTAGTAGGGTTGCCTATTTTTGAAGAAACAGAAACAGAAAATTATTTAAATATAGAACAGGATGGACAGAAAGAAAACTCTCCTCCTGACGATGTCTCTTTCGAGGGATTTGAAGGTAGTACTGACTTATTTAGAAATAGATTAGCTGAATTGAAATCACAAAGAACGGAAAGTGAGCGTCCATATACTCGATCGAGAGGGTTATGTCAAGACTTACCGTTAGTCTTCCCGTATATGATAGAGCGAAAGCGAAAAACAACAAAATAATTTAAAATAATAAAAACACAATATATATAAAAATAAAAACAAAACAAAAACAAAATACATATAAATAAACAACAATCTAAATAAAAATAAACGTACATAACAAAATAACAAAAAAAAATAAAAATAAATAATTAACCAACATAAAAATAATGAAAACAATAATTCTAAATAAAAAAAAAAAAAAAAAAAAAAAAAAAAAAAAAATGAAATGAAATGTCTAAAAGTAACAAAAATAAATTAATAACAAATTAAATAACATAAAACATAAAAATAATAACAACAACAAAATAATTAAATAAAAAAAAAAAAAATAATAAATACACAGAACAATGAAGATAATAAAATTAATGGAAAACAAACACACCATACATAAAAAGAACAAAATACAACAGAATAAATGCAAATACAGAAGACACGTAATTAAACGAGACAATAACAGAGATAAATAATAATGGAAACAATAAACATAAACGAAAAACAATAATACATAATATGAACACCTAAATAAAAGAAATACATTAAATAAATGAAAAACAATAAATTTTTAGTAGACAATGTAACATACATAAATCATAACAAAAACATTAGACATAAATGAAAAACAATAAAAAAACAATCATACAAATAACAATTTAGACAAATAAACTAATACCCGGGGGTTTCAAATAATTAAATAACTAGGGGAAATCAAAGCAAATGAAAAATTTATTAAACTGACTAATATAAATGAGTTTATTTTTTTTCTTTTTCAGATTCTAGTCCTGGGGCACTCGTGGGTGCATGATTTAAAGAACGCCTATACGAATGAACTGCTACCAGGAGCTACTGTGGTTTTTGAATCATATCCGGGGAAGAACCTAGCCTGGTTCCACGATATGATTTCTGAAATCGTACAGCCACACTACACCCACTTGTTCATTTTTACACTCATCCCAGAGGCATATAGTAAGACGAAATTACAAGTTCCTGGACCCTTTAACCGACCTGAGGGTTATTGGGTTGAGACAGCAAATTTTACTTATCAAAATGAGGATTTTGCACAGAGATTCTCACGGTTCTCGCAAAAATGTGCCAGTATAAACCCTCACATGCAAGTGATTTTGGGGATTCCACCGTTCCTCGATCTGGTGGAATATAACCGGCGGCTGGTGAGTGGGTACCCGAGGAGGGTACAAGATGTGTACAATGGGGCACCCGAATATTCAGACCGAGTTCTGCATGCGCAAGCCAACCGCATGCATTCGCATATCCGGCAGTTGAGAAGATCGATAGTTACCTGGCACAATAAGTGTTCATTTCCGGTAATGTACGCTGCTTCTGAAGTGTCAGGTCAAAAGCAAAACATTAAACAATTCATGGAGGGACAAGTGTATACTCTGGGGGAGCAGGGGTTCTTAAGGGATGGTTTGCACCCGGGGCGCGCGGTATGCCGAAAAATCTTTGTAAGGATGCGATCTCTGGGATTCTTTGGTGAGGAAATGGGGGTCAGTGGTTAGAGAAGCACCAGCAGTAATCCCCGAAATAGCAGTAACTCCTGAAGTTGCTGTAGTTGCTAGCCCAGAAGTGCAGGTGATAGAAGAAATGGTGGTGGTTAGCGAAGCCAGTGAGGAAGAAACCAATAGACAGGTACTTCCGCATCAGCCCAATGATCTATCCGTGGCAGGGCCAAGTTCGGAACAAGTAGTTCAGCCCGGTTCTGTGGATGTTCCGGGGGTACAGGTAGAAATTGTTGCCCCTCGCGCCCAGAGTTACTCCCCAATAAGATTCGGGGATTTTGATCCAGACATTATCGGCACAACAGCAGCTGTGTTGGTGGAACGCCGGAGCCGTACGGTTACAAGGAGAACAAGGGTTACTCCTTATCAGCGACCTGCCTCATCTCAGTCGCGAAGTTCAACATCATCAGTGGCTCCTGAAGTCACTAGATCCCCATCTGTGGCTGGGTCCCTGGAGGCTCAGACTGCGTTTAGAGAGAGAGTATTAACGTCTCTCGTACAAATCCAGGGATTTATGATGGCTTATGGCCAGGAGCTGTCCCTGGAAGAAGTAAAAAGGAGGGTTCGCAGTATATGTGATGAGTAGAGCCCAGTATCTACTCATCATGGAATTTTTAAACAAGAACGTTTAATTTTTATTGAGAAATATTTTTTTTAAAAAAAAAGAGACAATATTATTTTTGTACCCAGAAAGGGGTAGTTTTGAGAACCAAGACAAGTTTTTATTCTTTAATTGATTTTTGATCAGAAAGACAAGTTTTTATTCTTTAATTATTTTTGATGGAAAGACAAATTTTCATTTTTTATATTACTAAAGAAAGAAGTTTTCATGGATTGAGTTGAACTTGGACAGATGTGGAGTAGGTTGTAAGATGGCCCGTCAACACCGGTGTTGACGGGTGGGGAGGAATGCGATGGTTTCAATTCACCGTGTTCCTTTCTCCCCATCTTTTTCAGTTAAGATTCTAGTGGAAGAATAGAGCAAGATTTAAAAATAAAACAATAAAATAGAGAGAAAGATAAAGTATATACTGAAAAGAAACAAACGAGAAGTAGAGCAAATCAAACAATTCCAGGAGAAAAGGCTGACAACAATCTGAAGAATCGTGGAATAAGGAAGAATCAGAGACGATCTTCTCCCTATAAAGGGTAAGGTTGAATTAATGTTGAATTTGTAAAAAGTGAATTAATAATGGAAAGGAATTAATAATAATGGAAGAACTAAAAACGTAAAATTTGACAATAAATTATATTGGAAAGAAATGAGAAGTCATGAAGTAAATTAATTGATATTGAGTAATTGAATAGATTATTAAGACATTTAAGTTAATGATAGAGTAAGGAAATGAAACTAAAAAAAGAGAGTAAAGATGTTATTACATACAAATTTTTATTGACAGGTCCGAGTTTATAACCACACGTCACCTTTCGAAATTCTCCGAATACCAGAAGTAACCAGTATAGCAGGAAGAGTTCCAGAGCTCTTCCATTAACATCAATTGTAACATCGAAGAACTTTTGAGGACGGTACCACATAATGACCGGCCCTCAGGTAATCACATAACTACCGATTTCCTTAAAATTCAAGAACTGATGTTATTTTCTTATGATGGAGAGGACAAGAAGATTGTATTGATATTATTATAACCTTTGTCCTCTGAAGTAATTTCATCATCATCATCATCATCATCATCATCATCATCATCATTATTATTATTATTATTATTATTATTATTATTATTATTATTATTATTATTATTATTATTATTATTATAAATCAATAAGCTTAGTTCTGATATTTAAAGGGAAAAGGGGAAGTTATAAAAAAAAAACACATTATACTAATACAAACACTACGCTACCACTAAACTAAAGACTAAATTTCATTTTTTACATTTTTTCACCTTTCATTCCTCATTCTCACCCTCATCTTCATCTTTCATTCATCTAAAACAGGAACAGAAGTATCATCCAAAAATTCTAACAGAGAGAAATCTATACTATTTTTTTTATGAAAACCTCATATTTGTACTGAAAAGACGTATTATTATCTTATCAAGTATTATTTATTATTCATCCTATATAGTTATCATATATAAATATTATAAAGTTTTTTTTCATATGGTATATCTATATATATATATGTGTATACGCATATATATGGATATAGATACCTATTATTTTTGATATAAAGTTCATTGCGCTTTTTGTAAATAAATAATTCCTAATATCTTTTTGTTTAATAAAAAAAAAAAATGAAATAAATAATGCACCTCTCTCTTATTCACCTGCAGCGGATAAGTGTTTGGTGAGTTAACGAAAAGTAAAGGAGAAAGAGGGTTATACCATTCCGTAAGTATTCCGATCAATATTCACGAAGATTTAACTTGGTTATATAAATTTCCCATTGCGAAAAATAATAATTCAGCCGATCTATTGTTAACAGAAATAAAGAAGAGAAGATAAAAGGAAAAAAATAAAGCAAGAGATTGTTGAGGAAAGAAAAAAACAAAACAAAACAAAATTCAACTAAAGCAGATTAAGGATAAGTCGAAGTAGAAATTGTGAAGAGAAAGAGAAAAGATTGGAAATACCAGAATAATAATATAGCAAGGTAAAAAGAGCATAGTTCACTTAGCAGAGCAACGAACGACAACAATAAAATTCCACTGCGCCTTTCAATTATATTTTTTTATCCCACAGCACAAGAATAAAGAAGATTGCGCGGACCTCGAGGAGACATCATCCCCAGTATCGTGCCCTTCTTGAAAGGAATCAGAACTCACTTAGGAGTGGAGACTAGTGAGTAAAGGTTTTTTTCGTTTCTATTGTGGTGGGAGTGAAAACCTGCCACAGCGAGAATAGATGATATACTGAATAAGAAGTTTGCAAAAGAGATTGGAACGAAAGGGACGCGAAAGAAAGTAACCTCTACTCCGAAGATAGTAGATTTACAGAAGGAAGAGGGAAAAGATTGTAAGTGATGTGGATGAGAAGGATATGGATAAAGAGAAAATGAAAGAAGATAAAAATAGAAAGAAGGAGAAAGAAAAAAAGAAAAAAGAGAAGAAGGATCAGAAGAAGATGTCAAAGAATAGAAGACATGAAAGAAGAGTGATAGAAAAAGGTAAGAGTATAGATTCTTTATATAGTAGTGTGAATGAGGAACTGAATGAGATTTATGATGAGGATACCACGTCGGAAGACTCTTCGAGAGATGTTGATGTTCAAGTTGCACAGAGTGTCCTTATTAGGGACATTCCAAAGATCAATAAATATAATGTGTATGGAACTAAGGATGTGTGTGAATTTTTTAGAGAGTATGAGTTACTGTAAGGAGAAATTTGATGAAAATAAGGTGTTTTGGGTTAAAGAGTTAGGTGAGTTTTTGGAAGGAAGAATGTTTGATTTTTACAAGGCGATCGTGAGTGTGGGTGAGCCGAAGTATGAAGTAGTAAAAGAAAGAATGTTGGAACAAGTGGAAAGAGTAAAGGGGGGTGTAAAGTATAGACGGGTGAATGACTTTGATAAGGCTAGGAGAGGAAAGAATGAATGATTGGATAATTATGCGCATAGGTTGGAAACATTGCCTCAAGTGAAGTTTGGGGATGAGGGGATAAATGAAAACAAAATGTTGATGAAGAAATTCCTGGAGACGATCCCTCCTCCAGTGGCGGAGTTTATAAATGCGAGGCGCAAAGAGAAAATGAGGTGGAGTAGGGAACGATTGCAGTGGAGGGATGTGTTACAAGATAGTAGAAGATCGTGAGTATGAGAAGACTGAAAGAGATAAGAGAGGAGTATGAGAGGCATGATGTGTACAGTGGTAGGGGAATGAATGAAAGGGCTTCCCCAGTGCCACAGTATAAGTCGTATAGGGATGCTCTTAGGGCCAATCCGTATGAAGTTATGGTAAAGTTCTTAGAGGATTTCTATGGGGGTGAAAATGAAAGACAGGTGAATGCAGGAGGTACGAATGCAATGAGTGCAAGTAGAACACCAGTTGGTAATACGAACATGAGAGAGAATGTTGGGTACAATCAAGGGAATGTGAGAGAGAATAGGACATGGAACAGAGAGAATGCAAGAGGTATGGATGTGAAGTGTTTTAGGTGTGGTAAGATGGGACATTTGATTTCAGAATGTAGATGGGCAAATGGGGCATGTTTTAGTTGTGGGCAAGTGGGACATATGGCTATGAATTGTACAGACCCTCAAAGGGCCGGATGTAGGAGATGTGGAGGGATAGATCATTGGGTAAGAGATTGTCAGCAAGGTGTGAATGTAAGGAAGACTGTATGCGGGAATTGTGGGACAGGGTCATTTTTCGAGGATGTGCAGGTTCCCAAGAAATACCTGTACATTATGTGGGAAGGTAGGGCACATGGCTGGTAGGTGTTGGGGAGTAGGACAACCTGGGATGACGCAAATGAATCAAAATGTAGTTCCTGGTGGTGGTACAAATTTGGGTAATGGAAATGTTATTGGTAATGGTACGGCTGTAGGTGGTAATAGGAATGTAAGTGTGAATGAAGTAGTGGGTATGAATAATCAGGTATGGGGAACTGGTCCGGGAAACGAGCCAGTGTAGGGTTTACAGTTGGTGGACCCTTAGGCGGGAAGGGGCTGAATGTTGTTAGGGAAGGGATTGTAAGTGCGGATGTATTTTTGGCTGGTCCGGTAGATGAGTGCATGGCTATTAAGGTTTATTGCGGAGGTATTGGAGTGAGAGCTTTGATTGATACTGGGTGTATGGTCAGTGTAGTGTATAAAATGCGTATGATAGGATGAATATACGGGAAGATCAGACAGGGTCTGGAAAAGGGAATATTAAGGGGATTAGTAATATGGTAATACCAGTCGTTACAAAATTTAGGGAAGAGTGTTAAGATTGGAGGTATAAGTATGGAAGAAGGTGAGTTCTATGTTATTGATAGTAAGAATGAGAAGTATGATCTGTTGTTAGGGTATAAGTTTTTAAGTATGAATGGGATGATTATTCATCCTGATCGTATGATGATAGAGAAAATGGTGAATAAGGATGGGAAATGTCAGATGTATGTGAATAAGGTAGGGGATGTAAAGATGAAATTGGTAAAAGGTGTGGAAGTGTTTCCTCTAGAGGATATTCTTTGAGCGGATGGTGTGGTAAATGTAAGGTAGGTTGGAATGCGAATGTAGGTGTAGATGTCGACCAGAATAGCATGTTTCTGGTGGATGGTTATGATGCAAAGTATAGTGTGAAAAGGGTTGCACATGTATTTGATGGTATATTAGATATGGATAATCCTAGAGTATGTATGCAAAAGGTGCTGATGTTGAAAAAGAAGTGAGAGGAATAGGGTTGGTGATGGTCGGTAGTTTGTAGTTTGTATTCTGTTTTGATTATAGAGAAGTCGAGAGAGAATGAATGTTGTGTGTTTGCCGGTGATATTGAGAGGAAAGATTGGGTGTATGATGAGATGGTTGAGAAAATACAGTTGCCTGAGGGTTTGAATGAAGTAAGGAGACAAAAGATTGTACGAATGTTGTGGGAAAGGAGGAAAGCGCTAAGCAAAGGCGATGAGGATTTTGGGAGGGCACAGTTGCCTGAATTCTGTATTGTGTCATCGGAAGATACCCCCATATACCAGCGCCCTCGTCACTTTCCTCCACCAGTTGCGAATGAGATTGAAGAGCAGTGTGAAGAGTTAGAGCGAATAGGTGTGTTGGAAGAGAGTGTGAGTCCTTGGAATAGTCCGATTGTGCCTGTGCGAAAACCTGATGGACGTTTGAGGTTGTGTATTGATTATCGTAAGGTGAATGAAAAGACCGTGAAAGATAGGTTTCCTATGTGTGTAGTGTCAGAATGTGTGTATAGTATGTATGAGATGAAAGTCTTTACGAAAATAGATCTGGTGCGTGGATATTATCAGATGCCAGTGGAAGAGAATAGTAGGGGGATGAATGTGGTCATGAATGATTTTCCAGTAAGAATGTGATGGTGTTTATAGATGATATATTAGTCATGACTGAGACTTTCCCTGAGCATTTGAAGTTAGTGAATAATGTGTTGAAAAAATTGGAGGATGTGGGTATAAAAGTAAAGGTTGAGAAATGTGAATGGTTTGCAGATGAGGTTGAATTCTTGGGACATAAGGTAAGTGCGACTGGGTTAAAGAAAGCGGAGAAGTTTGTTGAAAAAGTTAGGAATTTTCTTAGACCTAGGAATGTTAGAGAGCTGAGAGGATTTTTAGGTTTGGTAGAGTTTGGAAGAAAGTTTATGAAAGATTGTTCGGGTGTGATGAAACCGTTGACTGAATGGACTGGAAAAAAGAAGAGTACGATTGTAAAGTGGAACGATAGAATGAATGAAGCGTTTGAGAAATTGAAGGCTGAAGTTGCGAAAGATGTAGAGCTGGCGTATTCAGATTATAGTGAGTATGCTAAACCCTTGGAAGTGTATACGGATGCAAGTGGGTATTGTATGGGAGGTTGTTTGATGCAAGAGCAGGTGATTGATGGGATTGAAAGAAAACGAGTGATTGCATATGTTTCGAAAGCTTTTAGTATGACGGAGCGAAAGTATTCTACGATTGAAAGAGTTGGCTGCTTTGAGGTTTTGTCTGAAATCGTTGCGTCCGTTTTTGTATGGGATTAAGTTTGTAGTGCGAACGGACCATCAACCCTTAGTGTATTTGCAGCAAATGAGGACAGTTGATAGTCGGTTTGTGAGAACTTTGGAAGATTTGAGTGATTTCGATTATGTGGTTGAGTATGTGCCAGGTGAAAGGAACGAGATTGCTGATTTGATGTTGAGAATGCCAGGGAGTGAAAGTTTGAATGAAACGTTGGTGATAGATCCTGAGTATTTGCCTAAGGGATTAATGAAAGGGAAAGAAAGTTGAGGTGGAGGTGATTCTATGTTCGAAAGTATGTTGTATGGTTTACAGGATCTAGCCAAGGATGGGTTGGTTTTGAGAGTGCCTGAGAGTATAGAAGAATTGCGGAGGGAAGTTATGACTGAGGTGTGTAAGAAACCTGAGCAGG
The DNA here is from genome assembly GCA_015478945.1 of Trachelipus rathkii. Classification (NCBI taxonomy): domain Eukaryota; kingdom Metazoa; phylum Arthropoda; class Malacostraca; order Isopoda; family Trachelipodidae; genus Trachelipus; species Trachelipus rathkii. The sequence continues at coordinate 24,997 of JABUQX010105801.1, read as the reverse complement.
TAGGAGTTAAGAAGGTGCGACAGTATGTAAGAGAGTTAAAGACTATGTGTAATGGAGGTGTGATTCCGTTGCAAGAGGTGTTGGTTGTTGTGAGTAAATTGTTTAAAGTAGTTGTGTGTGTGCATTATGGCGGGGAATGACCGGTAATTTATAGGAGTGAGGGGATTGACAGGAACAGTGTAGGTGAGCTGCATTTACAGTGTTTGAGTGGGTTACAATATAATTGGGTAATAGAGAAAAAGAGTTATGATAGGAGGTATGTCTTGGAGAAGGGAGTAGAAGATTGTGTAGTTAATGATGAGGAAGATGCGAAAATGATTTGTCCTGGGGAAATTGAAGAGGTAGTGTATTGCGAACATGGGATAAGTGGTAGAATGGCGGTGAAAGTGCAGGTAGATGGTAAGGTATATTGTGGGTTGATTGACACTGGGTCTCAGATTTCTTTGGTGAATGCGTCAGTGGTACAAGAGCGATATTAATCCACCTCCATCCTCTAATGTTACTGATGATACTAATCTGAACTTGGAAACTATGATCCAACGAGATCCTCCAAAGTTTATAAAAATCCATACAGATTCCATAAAGTCTACAAATAATATTCAAACAAATGTGTCAAATCTCTTCTATTTCTTCTTCGACGCCTTCTCTTTCGTCCAATATTCTATGATCAAACATGATCAAATGAACTGTTTCGTGTCATTTGCGACTCCATTGGTTCGCGTTATCAGCTGTGTCTGGACAATGGCGGTAATCATTTTGAACATTTGCGAACATGATTCTTTAAATACATGTATGTTCTGTAATTCAAGCCTTTAAACTTGTCGCTGTGTTCATAAATAAAGTTTGTATAGTCTTTCAAAGTGTTAGTACATTATTTTGAGACACCCTACATATATATATATATATATATATATATATATATATATATATATATATATATATATATATATATATATATATAATCGTCAAGCATATATGTATATATATATAAATATATATATATATGGCTATTATAAGAGGTTGACACCAGGAACAAAAAAAAAAAAAAAAATATGTAATTAATTTCAATAATTTTAGGATAAATACATTATAATATAAAAGGTAACCTAACCAAATCTAACCTAACAACCAAAACTAACCTAACTAATATTAATCAGGAGTCAAGCTCTTATATAAATGTCATATATATATATATATATATATATATATATATATATATATATATATATATATATATATATATATATATATATATATATATATATATATATAGTCTGTCCACAGAAATAAAACCCACCAAATTTTCCACACAAAAACAACCCATCCTGTATTTCACCGTATGTGAGAGTTTGACGCCAAGTAAGTGTTTCACCATGTATATACATGTTTTTTAAGTGTATATATGCATTATCATCAATATATATTGATTTACTGATTTTTGGGAAATTTTTAAAATTTTCCAAAAATTTTCGAAAATTTGATGCACATTTTGCCACTTTTTTGGTTTGCTTTCTGCTTACATCACATGAAGACAAGTGAAAAATATGTAAATATTAAATGAATCCCTATGAAACCGATCCTTTCTCAGTTTACAGAAGTAATTTGGTGAAGTTTCATGCAACCACCAACACACAGGTACCAACCAAAGTGAACACACAGAAACAACCCATGGGTACATAAATGCAACCCACCTTCAAATACTAAAAAAATGAGTCCCATTGTGCAGAAAAATAACTATTTTCATGTTTTGGGGTTGTTTTTGATGTTCCAGACCAAACTTGTGTCAAAAAAGGCAAAAAAAAATAACTATTATAAATATTTGTCTTTATTTTTGAAATTTATTTAAAATTTTACCATTTTTTTTTTTTTTTTTTTTTTTTAAACTCTTTAAAACATCCTTGTACATAATTTGTATACATTAGGTGATGTTATTTTCTCTCCATAATGGAGTAACAAGGTTGGGTTGTTATTATGTACCTGTGGGTTGTTATTGGGTGGAAATGGGTTGTTCCCAAATTTCTCATTTTTTTTAAATAATTTAAAAATTACTCCACCAATCCAAATATCCTATACAGGTTATATACCTTGCACCAACCCCCAATAAAGCCATATTTCAAGTTTGAAATTTTTGTTAGTTTACGAGATATTAATGAAAATTAAAAGTGTTTTTTTTCTGTGGACAGACTATATATATATATATAAAATATATATATATATATATATATATATATATATATATATATATATATATATATATATATATATATATATATATATATATATATATATATATATATATATATATATATATATATATATATATATATATACCGTAAAACAAGGGGCAATTCGGTCCAAAATCAGGGGTACTCAAAATGCTAGGTTTATGGAGACTATTTTTTTTCAAAAATTTTTTTTTTTGTTAAGGTTTTCCTTTGGGGGAAAATTATTTTTATTGTTTTGGTTTATATAATATGGGATTAATGTTAGAGAGATAAGTAACGTGGACCGGGTGCCCACGATTTTGGGGAGGCGGGGGCAGTCTGGTCCACTTCGAATTTCCCCATCCCAAAGAATCCACATTAAAATTGTTTTATTTAATAAACTATGATAAGTGTTTTCATATTTAAACATAATGGTATTACAATATTATTTTAAGAAATTGGGTTCGCGTAATAAAAAATGTAATAAAATGTTCGAGTTTGCGTTCGTTTTTGTAAAAAAAAAGGCTCGCCTAACGTAAGGAATTTCCTTAATTCTGTAGGTTGCTATTCTTTTTATTCTGTATTATACAGAATTAGAAATTCTTTACGTTTGGTAGCGTTTTTTACGATTTTGCGGTTTGACAAAGATTTTGCAATGTTTGACAAAAATGAATGCAAGCTCAAGCGTTTTGGTCTCTTTTTAAACATAATGGTATTACAATATTATTTTAAGAAATTGGGTTTGAAAACTAATAAAATGTTCGAGTTTGCGTTCGTTTTTGTCAAATGCAAAATCGTAAAAAAATGCTCACAAAACGTAAGGAATTTCCTTAATTCTTTTGTATTCTATATTACACAGAATTAAGGAAATTCTTTACGTTTGGTGAGCGTTTTTTTTATTTGACAAAAACGAACTGTAATGTAAAAAATTCTGTAAGGTTGCAATTCTTTTTTATTTTATATTACACAGAATTGGAAATTCTTTACGTTTGGTGAGCGTTTCTTTTACGATTTTGCGCTGTTTGACAAAAACGAACGCAAACGCTGTTTGACAAAAACGAATGCAAACTCGAGCGTTTTAGGCATATTACGTTTCATAAGAACCAATGCAAAAACGAAAACAGCTTAAGGGTCTGGCAACATCATCAGCAGAGTATCCCTGCCGTGTTACTTTTGCGTAAGTGTGAACCATCTTGCTGAAAAAAATTGTACAAGTTAATTAGGCCTATGTTGAAAAACTTTACCTACCCATCTTGCTGTAAAAGTGTAAAAATTATTTTAAACATTATATTTCGGACATCTTTTTGTAAAAGAGTATTAAAAAATTTAATTTAATGAAGATTTCAATGTGGACCAAATTGCCCCACGCAAATTTTTAAACCTGGACCGAATTGCCCCATGTTACAATTTTTATAATAAAACATATTTATCTCTTGCCTAAATGACTCCAACGATTGCATTAAGGTTATGAACTATTTTTAAGTACTTTATCTTGGTACCAATAATGTAGTACAATTATTTTGACCTGTATGATTCTTAGCAATAAGCCTAAAATTTACCCGATTTTATAGTGCTCAGAAAAAGAAAAAATCACAAAATTAATGGACTTAAATTAAAGGTTTCATAAAAAATTAATACCTAAGACATAAAAATACATTATTTTACATCTTTAAAGATATATTTTACATCGTATAGGCTATTTTGAGCCACTGGACCGACTTGCCCCACATAGACAATTACCGTTTTACAATATATATATATATATATATATATATATATATATATATATATATATATATATATATATATATATATATATAAATTTAAATTACCACTTCAACGCGGATATTATATTATAGGTGTATTTAACCCTTGGCGTAATAAAATAACAAATGTATGCACAGGGCTAGGGAGTATGCATTGTTGAAAACTTAAATGTTAAAAACTGATTTTATTTTTTGAAACTTATTATACTATCTATATGATAAAACGACATTTTAAATTAATTTTTTATTATACACTACATTATATATATATATATATATATATATATATATATATATATATATATATATATTCTTCACTATATATATATATATATATATATATATATATATATATATATATATATATATATATAATAAATACATATATATATATATATATATATATATATATATATATATATATATATATATATATATATATATATATATATATATATATATATATATTTCACGTAAGTATTTTCAATATTGCTGAAGGGTGTTGGTAGTTGAAAGGTTTTGAGTTTATCAACACCATTCACGGAAAGCTAGATTTGATAGGAGGTTTCAGCACATTGCTCTCAGACGAAGAGAATTTAAAAATTTCTTCAATGACTCGATGAATGAGAAGGGTAGCTTCACCCTTTCTGGAAATTAAAGTTTCAAATTTATTCTGTTTAATTTTTCATTTAATATATATATATATATATATATATATATATATATAATATATATATATATATGTATAACCAACCATATATATATAACTATGCTGCTGCTCATATATATGCTCATATATATATATATTGCCCGATAGTTTCCCTATCTATCTGACCTACTGTATGTTTATAGGCGTTTTTCGTTTCTATTTTGGTAACTTCTGAGCGTGAAATGCTTTCGGAGTTTTGCGTTCGTTTTGTTAAACCGCAAAATCGTAAAATATGCAACGTATGGAATTTCCTTAATTCTATAAGGTTACTATTTCCTGTGATTGATGAATTTACCACGTTCTTACAAAAATGTGTAAACCAAAAAAAAATGGCGGAGTGGTAGGCCCGTTTGAATTGATGAAAATTTCATTCAATAAAAGCAGCTTTAAATCTAATTTCTTCCAAATCGATAAACTCCATCACAATAGTTTGTCAGTTTTTTGTAATATAAACTATTGTTATTAGTTTTATTTCTGTTTATCCGAAATCGACTAGCTCCATCACAACAGCTGATTTCAATTGTTTTACCAAAACAAAAGTAAACCTTACAAAGTGATGTTCGTTTTGGCCACGAAATTCCGACAATTAGTACAGGCAATCCCAGGAGTGCCAAAGAGAGTCTTATGGATATTAAGTGTAGGTTTAGGAGTGTTTTTATATAAAAGATTCCAAATTTTTAGTTCATCACCTTTAGAAGCATTTTGAGAAGAGAATGGAGAATTTTTGGGGAAGAGATATCACAGTGCATTATTGAGGGTCATGGTGATCTCCTGACAGCTAAATTTTATGGTTGAGAGTTGGAGAGATTAGTTCGAAGGAAATGCCCATGTTGTTGAAGGCTCGCATCTTTAGTTGTAAGAAAGTTTGACCTACATAATCGACGTTACAGTTGGCACATTTATATTTATGCTTGATGTGTGACCTGCAAGTTCATGGGGATGCTGCTTTAATTTTAAAAGCACCAATTGAGTTGTTGTAAATAAAAGATATGAAACTTGCATTGTGGAAAGATTTTGTTTAAGATTATTTCTAATCTGAAAGTGAAGATCATTGGAAAGGGTCCTATGTAGGGAAGCCGGGCATAAACAGGAAGTTTAGGAACATCTTATGCAGTAGTTTTAGAAGGGCGACAAGTGTTGTCGAGAAACGAGTAAACGTTTATCAAAAAGGTTTGGGGGATAAAGGCTAAAGCTAGAAAATTTACGAGGAGAAAGGTGATTTCTTCATGGAAAACTTCCAATCAGAACAAATAACAAAGGCTTGTGTATGCGGGACCTTAGACCTGCAATTTTATGATTAAAAGAGATAGAAATACAGAAATTAGTTCCAAGTAAAGTATTAGTGGGATTGCGATAAATAGAAGTATCCATTCTCTACATTTTTTTCATATGCCAATTTCTTTATTTCTATGTCCTTTCTTCATAATTGTAATAATACGAAGCGTTTGCGATAGAATGAATTTTAGTATTTTCTTTGCTTTTAATTTAGACAGTTTTCGTTTTTGTCATGTCATTTGTGCTTACGCTCGATAAGAAATGCTCACACAGTTTTAGTAGTAATTTCCTGTTTCAGAGTTCACACTTTCTGGAAAGTCAGGGAAGGTCAGGGAAGCGTTTTAAGATATGCTGAAAGTCTGGAAAATTTTAAAATTTCAAAACATATGAAGAATGATCCATGGACCAAGTTACATACTTTTGATATATTTCTTTTCCTTACTGTATAATTGTGTAATGAGAGATGTATTTGATAAGTGAATGAAAAGGATGGGCGAAGAACGACATCCCATAAATCTACATCTATCCTGTTTTTTTAGTTCACTATTACCTACTATTCTTCCTATTCTGTCCGTAGAGGTTGTTCCAAGTTCATCCTTCCGATTGAAGGTGATGGTATTTGGATGTGTTTTAGACTTTATGACATGACTTAAATCTGTTTATATCTTTTTTTCTCTTTAGGGATTTTTTTTTTTTTTTTTTTTGAGGTTTGACGAGTGATTTTGGATTTTTGTGCAGTTGACAGCCGAAAATCTCTCAACACCAAGCCATTACAAAATGTTTCTGTTCAAACCAAAAATTTTTCTAAAATGCAAACTGGCTTTTTTTAAAAATGCTTTCCTTGAGAATGTGAATCATTTTTACAGAAGTTCCAAACGTCAGACCCACTCGGTCCATTCCTGTTCACAGATTTACAATATCTCGTACTAAATATTATGGAAAGATTTCAGTCCAGTAAAATGCATGCTACAACAACTAAGCTTTTGTATTAGATTTACATGACAAAGACAATTTGTGTGATGTAAAAGGTATTAATCTTGGATTTCAAACAAAAAAAACTTCTCAAAGAAGTCACTTCGAATGAAAGTAATATCCTAAAATTCAAACTTGAATTCCAGACTGTGCTAATCAAAATGGCAGAAAAGATATTAGAAAGGTGTCCACTGAAGTACAAGCCTGTCCAAGGGCTCTCATCATTGGATCCTAGTATAATTTTTCATCAGCCAGAACAAAGGAAACAAAGATTTGCTTTATTGCTAGAGGCATTGTACACCAATAGCCGAATCACAGATTCTGTTGCTGATAAAAAAGCACAACACACTCTACTTTGCAGTGAAACTCATTCTACCTTGAATTAAAATTCAAAATATTTTTGGATGGTGACTGTCCTTCTAAGAGAATTGATGAATTTTTTCCTTCTATAGTACCTGGGAATCAATGTTATGCGGAATTGTGGCAAATTATTAAATTAGGACTGATATTTTCCCATGGAAATGCGACAGTGGAAGGAGGGTTTTAGTAGAGAATCTGAAAAAGCATAGTCTGATTTCTCAAAGAACAGTGCACAATGCTATAAGATCTCATGAAAGTATTCATAAAGTTCCTATCACTCAAAAAATGTTGACAAATGTAAGAGATGCCAAGAGATATGAAGAACATATCTCAAAGAAAAAAATAAAAATTATTCATACAGATCAATAAACTTGAAGAGCAGAGAAAAGAGAGAGTCAAAGAGATGGAAAGATGGCAGCTATAAAATAAAAAATTCAGATGCTTGAGAAGAAAAAGTTAACCTAAATCTTCCCATTTAGAACTTTTGTGATCACAGTGGACGTTATTCACCTAGGCTATTAATGTAAGCTTTAAATTTATTTTCTTTTTGTATAAATAAAACTGCTTACTTTTGGAAAAAATAAAAAAAGTGCGTTGGACGGCTATGGGGAAGGTATAGGTCGATTACTAAAAAAAAAAAAATATTTTTTAAATTCATCCATGATGATGAACAATTTTTAAAGTAAATTTTCAATAATTTAATGTATGAACTGAGTAAATAGGCTGCAATAATGATTAATAGATATTTTATCGCCAAAATAACGAACCCGTTGGTCAGGGAAAATTTGCAAATTTGGTCTAGGGATAGTCAGAATTCAAATCGACAGCGATTTCGTACTATGATTACTTTTGTTTTTAAACAATTTGAATCAGCTGTTGTGATGGAGCACGTGGTTTTGGAATAAACAGAAATAAAAAAAATAACAAATGATTTAGCTACATTACAAATAATGGATCAACTATTTGTGATGGAGTTTGTCCATTTGGAAGAAATTAGATTTAAAGCTGATTTTATTAAATGAAACATTCGTCAATTCAGACACCAAGCGCCATCTTGTTTGTTTACATTTTTTTGTAGAACGTGCTTAAATTCGACAAGCACAGGAAATAGCAACTTTACAAAAAATTAAGAAATTCCTTACGTTTGGTGAGCATTTCTTGCGCTTTTCGGTAAGTTTGACAAAAACGAACGCCAACTCGAGCAGCATTTCTTACGTTTCGTAAGCACAAATACAAAAACGAAAACGTTTATATATATATATATATATATATATATATATATATATATATATATATATATATATATATATATATATATATATATATATATATATATATATATATATATATGCTGAGTATGGTGATTTTTCTAATTTCTTTTTTTAGGTTTTTAAGAAAAATAGTAAGTTGCCAAAATTCCATTTTTTATTTTTTTAACAAAAATAAATGATAAAATAAAACATTATTTCCATACCAATACTATGCTAAAATATGAAAAAGAAACTTGCATTACAAATATAGTTATTTTGACCTTTACAAAAATAGGTGCAAAATTTTTGTTTTGGGGGAAAAGGGTTCCCATTCACGGGGTAAAAGGGTTTACTAACTTATAAATGCATTACTGCGCATTTAAACCTTTGATCTCTTGACTTTTAAAATAAAAGGTTCCTTTACGTAATTCATGGTTAAGAATTTTTGAAATTTCATGTAATTGGACACAACTTATGTCCACAAAAATTTTGGGGGGGCGTAAAAGGGTTCACCAACTTATACCTAAATGCATTATCTCACATTTAAACCTTCAAAGTATTTACTTTCAAAATAATAAAAATATACCTTTACAGAGGTCATGCTTAAGAATTTTATAATTTAAAAGTAACTCCCGGAGGTATATTGGGATTTAGATTTATAAATAAATTTAGTAATTTATAAAAAAACAATTTCTAAAAATTTATAAATAAATTTAGAAATTTAAAAATAAATTGAAAAATTCATTCTAAATTTAAATTTAGAAATATAAAGATATAAATTAAATAAATTACAAATAGCTATAATGTTAAATTTAAAATAATATTAAATTATAAATATAATATTAAATTGAAATGTTTGAAAAATAATTAGCAATGTTACTTATAGTTATGGTAAATTTACATATTTATAAAAATAATTGAAATAAACAAAGAATAATTAAATACAAAAAATACATTTCTAATAGGTGAACCCTTTTACCACATACATGTGAACCCTTTTACTTACGTTAAAAAATGTTTTTAAAAAAGAATGTGCTAATCTAAATATTAAGATCATTAAAAAATACATGCCTAGTTATTATATTTTCAATTCTTCGACAATGATAAATTGTTGCCGAACTATAAAAAAAAATCTTAAGAAAAAATTGGAATTTTCTAAAAAATCTGTTATGAATTTAAAAAATTTTTTCCCTTCTTAATGTCACCTTTTAAAGGTAAATTTAAAAATGAATAAGAATTAAATGATTGAAAAATACTGGTAATATTTTAAAATATGTATATTTTAAATAATTACCATTTTGTATCTATTCAAACATTTTTAAAACTGGTGAACCCTTTTGGCCATACTGAACCCTTTTCCCCCGGATGACGGTATATATATATATATATATATATATATATATATATATATAGAGAAGTGTTCACTATATATATATATCTATATGTGTAAATATAAATATTTGAGGTTAAGAAGTACTGAAATATATATATATATATATATATATATATATATATATATATATATATATATGCTATATATATATATATATATATATATATATATAATTTTTAAGTATTTTATTTTTAATAAACGTGATGAATCTTAATGCTTTAGCAGGTATGGCTGGGCACCGCTACAGTGTAGAGAATAGTATGGTTTCATTAACCAGTCCGATATATATATATATATATATATATATATATATATATATATATATATATATATATATATATATATATAATATATATATATATATTAAGTTACTCTCTGCTTTCTATATATATATAATGATATTTATAGGAGTAAAGGTATCGGTATCGGGTATCGGCAAAAATTTCGGTAGTGAAAAAATTATGAGTACTTGTATCGGTATCGGTATCGGATGAAAATTTTGGTATCGGTGCAACACTAATGAAAATCTTTATAGGGCCACCGACAAATGGGAATTACGCGCTTTCCTGGGTATTTTTATAGCTATGGGGGCGTTTAATGACACCAAACAGGATTTAGAGCGACTTTGGAACGAAAACTGTGGGAAAAGTTACTATAGGGCCAGAATGTCCTTGAGGAGATTCCGCGCTATGCTCACTCTTCTCCGGTTTGATGACAGGAGAGCTAGGAAGGAGAGAGAAGCAGAAAGGCAAGTCAACCCTGATAAGGTTGAAGCCCTACGAGAAGTGTTTGACATGATCAACATCATTTTAGAACAAAATTATACCCCTGGCCCTTTACTTTGCATAGACGAAATGTTATGTTTATTCAGGGGAAACGCAGCATTTCGTCTGTATATAAAATCGAAACCAGGGAAATATGGTTTGTTGATCAGAATGCTATCTGATTGCGAAACAAAAATGATTTTGCAACTGTTGCCATATGGTGGTAAAGTGGGTGACGAACCAGCTAAAACGCCTGAGGAGTCCGTTGTTCATCTCTTGAGACCCTACTATAAGTCCAACAGAAATGTTACAACGGACAGGCTATATACGTCGATCCCACTTGCCACACAGTTGTACAAGGAAGGGCTAACCCTGGTTGGCACCCTCAACCAAAGACGAAGACATCTTCCCAATGAGCTGAAGGAAACTTCTGGCCGAGATTTATATTCAACAAAGTTTGTTATGGCGGAGAAAGCTCCTTCAGGAGAGGACACTGCACCAATCCTGCTGGCTTCATATATAGCCAAGCAGAAGCCAGTAAAGAACGTCCTAATGCTTTCTTCGATGCATAGCAAATTTTCAATCCCTGCAACCTACAGAGGGAGAGAAAACCCCAAAAAGCGGCCAGAAGTGATTGAATTCTACAATTCAACGATGGGTGCAGTGGATACGGACGACCAAATGGTCCGAAAGTATTCTTGCAAAAGGGCCTCGCTTCGTTGGACCATGTCATGGTTCTATTCCATTCTAGACATCTGCACATTGAATGCATATCTCCTTCATTCCATCAAAGATCCAAACATAGCTGAGGACTTGCAGAAAAGAAAACATTGCATTCGAATAAACTTCTATGAAACATTAGCAACAGAACTTATAAGACCACATGCCATCCGGAGATTCGAAAAGAATAAAAGCCTCAGCTTGCTGATAAAGGGATCTATAATGACACTTTACCCAGAGGTACGACCTCCACCACCACCACCACCACAGCAGGTTATTATCCCTCCTGGGGACAGGCTTCGAAGACTGTGCGCAAAATGCCAGAGGGATGGGATAAAGCCTGCCCCGAAAGTGTCAAAGGTATGCATTCTGTGTGGGGCTTACCTTTGCAAGAAACATTATACAGAGGAGGTCAAGTGCTCAGGGGTGTGCTGCAATCTATAATATTATAATATAATATATATTATCCTTTGGTTTTTCATTAATAAAAAGGACTTCCTTGTATTATCAACAATATTATTATTGGTATTATTATTATTATTCTTTTCATGAATATATATTTTTATAAATAAACATTTTTTTCTTGTATTGCTGTGTTCCTTATCCTGATTTATTGAGCGGTGGTGTTTATCTGTATAAAAAAAAAAAAAAAAAATACATACATATGTTTTAGAGACCTATAAAATTTCAACCACTGTATTTTAGGCTTTATTCGTATAAAATATTACGAATATGTCGAATCTAAAATAAAACTACCAAATATGAAGACATACAGATGTATACTTGGCTTTTTATAGCTAATACTAGAGTAATCTATTGAAATCACTTTTTAAAATATACAAGCAATTTTAAAAAAAAAATTTAAAAATAGTATTAGCCAACATAATTTTCAAAATAATGGCTCAAACAACTCAGAAAGGACCTAATTACACAATGGGCATGCTAAAGTTACAAAAAAAAAAAAAAAAAAGAAAATTTTTAACAAGAAAGTTTGACGGGCTTTTACGTCCATGTGTCAGCGTGTGATCCGCTGCAAACGTCCGAGCTAGCGCGAGGGGTTAATACAGATTGAATTTTACTTTAATATAAAGCGCCACACCCCACCCTTCTTCTACGCTGGTATAAATAAAGTGAATATCTGTCTATTTCATATTCCTGAAAGGAGTCTCCATATAGCTAATTCTTCATTAAAACATGCCTCAGTTATACAAATAATGTCTAGATTCTCATTTATGGTATAACTAATCAGCTCATCTTTTTTATTTCTAAGGCTATGAGCATTTGATATTCAAAATGCTGTTATTTTTATTGCTAAAATCATTATTTGAATCATTATTAGTTTTATTTATATCACCACTATTAGTTACCATTGCTATTATTCGTATCCAGATTTAGCCCATCACCCCCAACTTTACCTAGTTTTTTGCTAAACAAGTCTCCAAACTGGTACTGAAAAGCCCAACACCTTTACGACTCAAGTGAACTCCATCTGCTGCAAAAGACCTTTATCGAAATTCTCCACAAATCCAAAAACCTAATATTTTCTGAAAAACAATTTCCTAACCCTTTCATTTACACCCAAAGCCCTACTCCCCATTCCTGACCTGCACCTAACCTAGGTAAAATCCCTGAAATCATGCACCTTCTTCCACTAGCTTTCATCTTCTGAATCAATCTCCTATAATCTGCTATTAATTCTTCTGACCTTTTATGTCCTATATCATTTGTACCCACATGCACAATCACATTTGAATCAACATTTGTAGAATCAATCTCTCTATCTATCCTATCCACGATATCACTCACTCTAGCACCTGGATAACTACTGTCGTTCTTTTTATTCTTATTATGAAAAGTCCTATCTAGGTATCGTGTCATAGTCTCCAATTAGATACACGTGAAGTCTTCAGTTTAGTAAGATTATTATTACCATTGGCCCTCTCTCAGATCCCTCCCATCTGGAAGACAGTCGAACCTGTTACTGCAGGTCACAGGCTGACTGACTTTCGAAATCCTCATCTTTAAATTATTATTTCTAATTTCTACAACTCTATATTCATCTGCAGACCTATTATCAACTACTTTATATATAATAAAAACGAAAATGGGCAGAAAGAATGGAAATTATTAAGCTCTCTTTAGGAAAAAGTTACAGCCTCTCAAAGTTGTTAAAAATCCCATAGACTTTTCAATATTGATCGATCAGGTTAGGTCTCATTTCAGGCCCTCTAAGTCAAGGTTATGATAGTTTTGTTAGGTATACACAGAGGAAATCTATGTAGAATTAACAAATCTTATCATAACCTGAACTAGGATGGCCCTAAAACGAGCACGAGGCCCACTAATTTTTATTATAAGAAAGTCTATAGAAAAATTTTCAACTTTCAGAGGCTGCGCTTTTTTCCTATGCGATTTTCGTTTCACCTGTGCTCATTAATATTTAAACCATATCTATGATTTTAAAAAAAAAAATTTTAGTTTTTTTTTAATAGCAAATCCTATGGGGTTTTACAACTTTGAGGGGCACAACTTTTTCCTAAAGGCGACAATTTTCGTTTCACTATTCTTCATATTATTTTTTTTGAGTATATCCTGTGATTTTCATAAAAATCGGGGGTGACAACCCTTTGGGTAACAATTACCATTATTATTTCTAATTTCTATAACTATATTCATCTGCAGACCTATTTTCAACTACTTTATTCTTTTCCCCCTCATCTTCCTGCCTAGGTGAATCATTATTCCTGTCTACCCCTATATCCCGCTCCTTCCTCGCCTCGACATCCCTACTAACTTTTTTCTTGACAATTTCCTCCTTTCTCAACTCAAATAAATATAACTTCTTTCAATTCATTCATATTTTCGCTCAGTCTTATTGTAGTAGAAGGAAGAAATATTTTAAGCTACAAAACATTGAAGTTAGGAGATTTGCGATTTTTGAGACGACGTGTTACAGGAGTATTAATGTTTACATTGGCAAATGCTCCACCCTTTAGAGGGAATTATGAAATGTTATAGTTGGAGATATTAAACGAGTTAGAGGATGAATTCTTAGCCATCTGGGTCTCAGACAAGAGCAAAAGGTTAGGGTAATAATAATAATTTTTCTTGATTATTAATAATAATTTCGGTAATACTTTAGCTGAGGTGAATAAACTTTAAGGGTAATAGTTTAGCCGAGGTGAATAAACTTTACGTAACTATTGTATTAAAACTATAAACTTATAATTTACAAAAATGGTATCAAAAAATTCTCTGAAGTTTTTTTTGCCGATTAGCGTATAATTTAAATTTATATTTTCAATAAAAATATGAAAAAAAACGCTAGGAAAAACGTAACTTTTTGCCTTTTTTTCGTTCGTGTAGGGATGAAGAATGACGGTCGAAATGTAGGGATGCCGCAAGAGGACCGATATATATCGATATTGATATTTTTTTCGATAGTATCGAAAAAATATCGATGATATTTTTTCAGCCGATATATCGATATATCGATATTTTATTTTCAGTATCGAATCAACGATATTTTTTTTTTACTTCTTGAAATTTTAAGCAGTTTTCTTTTTTCATAAAAAACATTTTTGGAAAATGTGTATATTTTTCAAGCGCGTTTGGATGATGGGACATTTTGTCTGACTCAGGAGGAGGAGGAGGAGGAGGAGGAGGAGGAGGGAGGAGGATGGATGTCAAAGTAATCATAAAAAAAAATTATGAAGTCTCGATGAAAAAAATTTTTTCAAAAAATCTCTTGCATTTTCCTTTCCCTCACGATAGGAAATATCGAGGTTGGCTCACAAAATCTTAGTGAAGCTACTTCATTCGTCTTGCTAGAGCCAGGCCAAGCAGTTGAGATTATAAATGGATACGAAAGAATAGAGTGAAAGTTAGAGTGCATCTTTTGCCCAAAGCAAGAAAATATATTCCCCAAGTTACTTTACCCAAACCCTTGTGTATCTATATAAAAGTATTTATGTATATACATACTATATAGATATATACTATATATATATATATATATATATATATATATATATATATATATATATATATATATATATATATATATATATATATATATATATATATATATATATATATGTATATAGCTATATATATGGTCAGCCTCTAGAAGAGCCACAATCCATATCTCAAAAACTACAACAGCTACCAGGAAAAGGAATACATTGCTGGAATGCTGGTCCAATTTTAATTAAGGAAAATGTAAAAAAAAAATAAAAAAATAAAAAAATCTCAACTACAATAGCTACAGCGAAAAGGAATACAGATCCTCGTCAATTGAAATTTCTCCTTTCTATAGATTGAAGTTTTTCTGATACTTATTGATGTAGGATTCTAAAAGAACTAAAAAAATTAATATATAAATACAATTGTGTAACTACATAATCCTTACCTTGGGTTTGTTGGTTATTCAAAGACTTTTTTGGTCCTTGAGGTAGCTCTATTAGTTTTAAGATAACTCGGCCTTTTTGGCTTTATTAAATTATAACTAACTAACTTATTAGGTTAAATTTGTAAGGTGAGTAGGAGGTAAAGAGAATAGAGGTAGGTTGATAAAGGTTGAGAAAAGGAAAATTACAATTAACCTACTAACTCTTTACATTTTGATTAAAATTTTTGATATCACAAGCACGACTAAATAGGACGGTTTTTGAATTTGAAGTGATTATAGTGATTTTTGGCGTTTAGGGAATTCTTGTAATTATACTCAATATTGGCAAAGTACAAATTCCACTAAATAATATAAGTTGATACTTATGACTTTTTTATATCTTACATCCTAATACGGTACTAAAATAAAATAAAATAGAAGAGACATAAGCGAAAGTATATAATAGTTATTATATCCTAAAATAAACTAATAAAATAAGCAAAATAGAAGATATATATGTGGAAGTAGCTATATAATAGTTTTTATATCCTCCCACTGAAGAGTTGCAATGAAAACCATTGCAATTAAAAAAAGGAGTAAATTTTTACAAATCAGATAAATTCCTGCGAAGAAATTCTTGACACTTGACAGCAGCCTGTCTAAGAGGTCTTTCTTTGACTGAATTGAGCTGAAATTTGATCTGTTGAGAGTCAAGTTGAGGTGAATTTATACCTGAAGTTGAAGGTTGTACATCTACAATAGCAGTATCACTATTACTTTGAATATTTGAATTTGAGGGATCAACTTGATCAGTATTTTCATTGTTTTGACCATCTGAATTGGAGAGATCACTGCTTGTTTCAGCATCAGTTTCTCCACTGGAGACAGAGTGGGTAATAGATAACTCCAATGGGTATAGATGACAAATAGAATAGTGACAGGTTTGTCCATCTCCCCTTTTTAATAACACACTTCTGATCTTATTGTCATCACCAACAATGACTTCCAGAACTCTGCCCAAAAGCCAGAAGGGTCTAGGTTTGTTAGGTGTGTGAATCAGAACTATATCTCCAACCTTTATTCTGTTGGTCCACTCTGACTGATAGAGACTTCTACTTGTCTGGCGCAAATTCAATAGATAAGACTCATACCATAATTCCCTGAAAGTCTCCAAAACTCTTCCTTGAGCAGTTAGAGTTATGGCTAAGTCTTGTTGTGAGGGAGGAAGTTTCCATATTTGATTGGAAACTTCACCATTGAATATATGAGGTTAGAATTGCCATAAGGCTTCAAAAAGGAATTTGGAGCAATAACTTCCAAATCATTATCTGATGACCTATAGGTTAAAGGTCTTGAATTGATAACATTGGTGATATTTGAAATACTTGTTAACAGTTGAAAGTAGGTTAAGGTTGCTTTACCTATAGTTTTATAGAGACATCCCTTAACTGTTCGTATCATTCTCTCCCAAACTGATCCCACCCAACTGGAATAGACTGGAATCTTGTAATGTTTGATGTTATTGATACGCATATGTTCGGAGAACATATTTGAAGACAAAGATTCTAACAGTATATTTCCACCTTGTTTGAAATTCCTGGCCTTTATCATCAATGAATAAGTTAAGTTGATTGACCAGCAGTGGAATTTCATCCTTTTAGGATTTTGGAGAAATAATATCTCCTTAGAAAAACAATGCTGCTGCATTATCTTCAACCAATAGAGTTGGGCTTTTTCTGATCACAATCTTCATCCAGCCCTTTACTCCTGCTAATGAATTTGAATATTTTTGAAGTTACTTTATAAAGCCTATGCACACTTGAAGTAATCTTTAAATGGTAACAAAGACTGAGAAACAACCACAGATGTGTTACATTGTAAAGTCTTTTCCTTATTGGCCTCAGACAAACATTTAAGTTTACTAATAGGCCATTGAGATTGATCTAAAAGAATCCAAGAAGGACCCTTTAGCCATAATGGCAATTTTGAAAGAAAAGTAGAGGTTGTAACACCTCTGGTAATAAGATCCGCTGGGTTTTCAGAAGTATTGATGTAAGCATAAGAAATGGATACTTTGTACTCTTGCTCAACTTGATTTTTGATTTGATAAATTTCTTTGAGCCTATTGTTAACAAAAATATTTTTATTTTTTGCCTTTCCAGATAGGAGCCATGAAAGAACTATTTGAGCATCTACAAACACCTTTATGTTTTTGAACTTTACATTAGGAAATTCTGATAATATTGATTTGATACACTTGAAAAATAAAAACACAGATAACAACTCTAAAGAGGGCAAAGCCCTAGATTTGAGAGGGGCCACCTTGGCCTTTGAGAATATTAAATTAGAACCTTGACCTATACTATAGATGACAAAACCATAACAAGATGAAGAAGCATCACAAAATACGAATAAAGAGTTTGAGGGAGAAGGGGAGAAAGCACACCTTTCAATTTCAATATTATGTAATTTATTTAAATCTGAACAGAGAGAAGACCAGGAAACTAAAACATCGGCAGGGACCTTTTCATCCCAATTGAGACCTAATTGCCATAATTTCCTAATTAATAGCCGACCTCTTAAAGTTACAGGTAAAGATACAGCAGGATAAAAACCTTGGACACAACCACAGATAACAGCAATCTTTTTGGTATTTGCATCAGCTTTTACTGTTTTGATAGTTTTAAGCAATACCAGCAGGATTAAAAAGATATCAGAACCTTATCCTCCGATTCCTGATGTTGAACTATTCTACCCTCTCCTTCCATAACAGCTCTTAATTGATCATTATTAGAGTCCCAACTTCTAAGATGGAAACCACCATCTTCCATTCTTTTGTTGCATTCATGATAAAGTTCTTTTAAATGTTGTAGATCATTGCCACTAATAATTAAATTATCTACAAAAAAATTATTCAATAGAATCTGAGTACATGCATCATCCTCATAAGACTGAGCATGATGCTTGATGATATAATTGAGGATGAAAGGTGAGGATGTGAAACCAAAAACAATGGTTGAGTATCGATAAGCCTTTAACTGACCATTACTTTTCCAAAAAAAGCAAAAGCGATTGCGGTCTTCAATAGATTTTAACTTAATCTGAAGGAAGGCTTGTTTTATATCCGATAACATAATAAACTGATTTGATCTGAACCGGAATAAATGACCTAACAAGGAGGACATAAGATCTGGTCCAGTATAGGCTGCCTCATTTAGAGATGGTAAAGAATTAGTTTTAAGAGAACAGTTAAACACAGGCCGGACCTTTGTTGATACTTGTTCATCAGTTTTGATAACAGGTCTGTGAGGAACCCAAATATAATTTTTATACTCAGAGGGAGATACTTTGAACTCTTCAATAATACCATCAGCTAATTGTTGCTGAAAGACATCATCATAGGCTTTAACTAAATCTTTATTTTCTAAATTTTCATGAACTCTATTAAGCACTGCAAGAGCAATGTTATAGTTTGATGGCAACAAGGGAAGTTTATCTTCAATCCATGGAAGATCTATATGATATTTTCCATCTTTGAACTCTATACCACCTTTGAATTTTTCAATCTGTTTCAAATCATCTTCAGATTTATTATTATTCATACCTTCTATACCTAAGGACTCTAATTTGAACATGTTTTCTAATCCTTGCTCTACCTCTGAATTACTTAAGATATGGCTTAAAGGATTAAAATAAGAATGTACAGGGTTTAAGACTGCATTAACTAAAGTATGGTTAACCTGCAATTGATTTTGATTTTGAACATGAATGTGATTTTGATTTTGAATATGATTTTGATTTAGAACAACTGCTGGTGGATTTGAAACTCTTATTTGATTATTGTATATAAAATTAGTAATATTTCCAAATGGAATAATAGAACCATCTCTTAACTTAAAGGCAGATCCACTCATACATTTAATCAATTCTAGTTGAGGGAAATACTCTATTAAATCAATGCCAATTAAGGCATCCAAATCGAAAAATGAGTTATTAGACTCTTTATAGCCAGAATCAGCCAATTTATAAGATTTATTTTTTAAATTAATTAGAGCCTGATCTACGAACTTAATCTCATAACTTAATTGAAGATCCTCATCAACCAAAAGAGGAAGGGTGAAACAAGACTGGTCCATATATACATCAAGAACAGTCTCTTTCAAACTGCGGGTGGTAATACCTAAATAGGTTTTTATATCGTATTGAGTGCTTTGATGATTCTCTACAGATATATTGAGTTTGTCCAGCACTTTTTTAGAAAGGTAGGACCTCTGTGAGCCACAGTCGACTAGGCATCGAACTGAAGCTGAAACTTTACCTCTACCAACCCTAATAGTAATTGATGGCAACAAATATAAATTGTTCGTGCTTTGGCTAAAGCTAAGACATACATTTGTGAGGGTGGAACTTTTCCTTTGCTTACAAAGAGCTGTAATATGACTTCTTTTATTACAAACTTGGCAACTGAAAGAAAGTTGCTCCTCAAGTCCAGGACACTGATCTGCAGTATGTTTAGTACTTGAACAATTACTGCATAGACTCATTTCATTACATCTTTTAATTCTTAAATCATAGGTTTGATAAACGTTGCAATTGGTCATCACATGACCTTGGGATGAACAAAACTTACATGATTTTGAATAACCTTTGATTTTAGAAGTGGAAGAATCAATACTATGAGAAGCTTCATTTCCACTAACTTCATTAGTATGAGTTTTGAAATTTTGCAAAGCAGAATTGGAATCAGGCCTATTATTAGATTTTAAGGACTCATTCGTCCTTTGATTTTCATTAATTTTAAATTTAAAATTAGGCTTATCCGAAGTATTTATATTTTTAAATTTTGAATAAGTATTTTGGGAAAGGACTTGATTGAAATTTTGACCTTTATTATGATTTGACGTTTTAACAATATTTTTGATAACTTCATTATAAGCATTAAATATTTGATTTAGATCAGGGTAATTGGTATTTAACTTGCGAGTAATTTCCTTCACTACCACATTAGGTAATTTTGATAAAACTATGTGGCTAAGTACTACTAATCCAGTAGCCTCCTCAAGATATTTGAGGTTATAACTCTCAAGTTCATATATTAATGTCCTGATATCATTTAAGTAAACCCTTGTCGCATTATATGTTGGGTCAAATAGTGGTTTTAAGTTGATTATTTTTTTAATAATTTCATCAATGATGAAATTTTCGTCTAAAAACTCTTTGTCTAAAAGTTCAAGAGCCTTATTATAATTATTATCACTAATAGAAAGATTCTGAATCAGAGAGTATGCATATCCTTTTAATTTATTTTTTAAGCAATGAAGTTTAATGGATTCACTTAAATTTTTCTGTAAATCTAAGGAACTCTTAAATTTTGAAATGAAGGTTTTATAAGCAAACTTATCAGTTTCATTGCCCTCAAAGAAACCACAATCTATAGCTCTAAGAACAGATTCACTGAAATGTGAGCAAGTATTTTTTTGAGGGGTTGAATTTTGATCCCCTTTAAATTTTAATTCACTTAATTTTGATTTAATCGAGCATTGGTACTGAATCTGACTACACAACTCCTTATTATGAAGCTCAGGAATGAGGGAGTCAACTTCATTATCGTTGTACAATTTTATTATACTTGTATCCTTTTGTTTAATATCTTTTAACAACGACTCTACTTCCTCTACAAGATCCTTTACATAAACTGCATCTTTATCTTTATTATTATCTATAGGCCTACTCTCTATTTGACCAAGATAAATATTTACTTGTGCCTTGAACTATAGGCTTAGATTTTTTATTAACTCTATCAAGAAGGGCTTGTATCTCTGGGTCAGACATTTTCGCTGAAATTTGGCTAGAGTGACCCAAGGACAAATGAAACCTTGAAGATGAAATAATGAAAGATAGCCTATCACCAGGCCAAATTATTTGATTTGAATTTTGAAAAGGTCTATTAGACCAAAAAAAAAAAAAAATTTGAAGTTGAAAGTGATCTAGGCCTATAATGCCTAACTTTGAAATTGAATTTTTTGAGGAAAAATGAGATATGGCCTACCACCAGGACAAATTATTTGATTTGAATTTTGAAAGGGTTTAGAAGACCACACACACACAAAAAAACAAATTTTGAGGTTGAAAATGACCTAGGCCTAGGCCTAAGTTTGAGCTTGAATTTTTTAGGAAATCACTGTAATGTAATGGTTAGGCAATGATGCATTGCTTACCTAACTCTCATACCAAATTTTGAATTAATTACACTAAGACTAACTAAACTTAGGACAAAAACACCAATAGGCTAGTCTCGATAGGCCCACGTGGCTTCTACCGTCTCTATTATTTTCTTATATTAAAATAAAAATTAATTTTAAATGATTTTGACCTAATAATACACAAAATATCGAAAACTGCTATAAGCTTCGGAGCTATTTTGATTTTAATTTGCAATATTGCTAGCACGAGTTATCAAGAACTTGCAACAAATCCGTTCGTTAAGACCAATATAGATTACACAATTGACGAAAATTTAATCTAAGAACTAAAAAAATTAATATATAAATACAATTGTGTAACTACATAATCCTTACCTTGGGTTTGTTGGTTATTCAAAGACTTTTTTGGTCCTTGAGGTAGCTCTATTAGTTTTTAAGATAACTCGGCCTTTTTGGCTTTATTAAATTATAACTAACTAACTTATTAGGTT
>JABUQX010105800.1:25000-28406 GCA_015478945.1 Trachelipus rathkii | reverse complement strand
AGAGAGAGATTGGGTGTGTAAACAACACCAACTAACTGCTCCTTGGAAGTTGTCATAAACCAGTCCCGCCACTCAACCTGCAATCGTAAATGCTGGGAGTCCCATACGCCTGAGTAAGTACGAGTGCCTGCAACTTCACTGCAAATACACCAAGGTTACCACTGACTGGAAGAGCCTTCCATGCAGCTCCGGCGCGTTCTCTGTACGAGTTAAAATGTTAGCTCTTGTGCCATGGTCCCAGTTAGTCATTTTTCATGCAACCTCGAGCCAACAGCTCTAGGACAACTTTCGCAAATACAAAACTCTCATACACAGATCGTTCAGTTCACCTGGTTTGAAACTGCGGACCATCCCGACTGGTATTTTCAGAGGATGTTAGACATACATGCCAGTGCCATTGGGCATCCTTACATGTAGACGTAACTAAGTTACCACATGCTTCCCGAATATCGACCCCAGTAAACTTGCTACTATTGTAGATATATGCGGAAGGTAGCATACTTACATCCAGGGCTGCGAGGTTCGGAGACGGAGTCGTGGAGTCGGAGTCGTGGAGTCGGGCAATTTTCCAGGAGTCGGAGTCGGAGTCGAAAATTCTGTGCAAGTGGAGTCGGAGTCGGAGTCGGAGTCGAAAATTCCTGTGTAAGAGGAGTCGGAGTCGGAGTCGGAGTCGGAGTCGAAAATTTATAGAACTATTAATTATTATTATTTTTATTATTATTATTATTATTATATTAATATTATTATTATTTATTAATATATTATTATTATTATTATTTATTATTATTATTATTATTATTATTATTATTATTATTATTATTATTATTATTATTATTATTATTATTATTATTATTATTATTATTATTATTATTATTATTGAAACTGAAGTAGTTATGTTATTTTAAAATGGCTGTTTTATAGTGAAAATAAAAATAATTTGCATTATAATTGTTATACATTTGTTTCCGAAACTGTATATTATTTGTTTGTCATGTATTGCACCTGCGCCTGCATCTTTCTGTCTTTACTCTAGATGTAGCGGATGGTGATTTTTGACTATCCGCGGATGCGGATAGTAAAAATCACTATCCGCGCATGCGTATAGTAAAAATCACTATCCGCGGATTGAGGATGAGGATTTTAGAGTCTTAGCCATAAGTACTTCATATATATATATATATATATATATATATATATATATATATATATATAAAGAATATATATATATATATATATATATTATATATATATATATATATAATATAAAGAAGAATAATAAAAGCTGTCAAGGACAAGTCAAGATTTTCTTCGCATGGTTATAGGCGAAAGAAGCTGCAACCTGGTCCTTTCCTTTGCTTGTATTACTCTTGACCAGTGTTAGAATATTATGCGTCTAGAAAGCATGATGGCCTCTGGAAGACCTCTGGGTGACGAGTTTGACAGCCTAATGAAAAGAAGATGCTAGTTTCTTACTGAAGAATCGGAAAACACTACCTGAGAGTATTATGCGTCTAGAATGGCATGATCCTCTGGAGACCTCTGGGTGAACGAGTTTTGAAGCCCCTGAATGAAAGAAGATGCTAGTCTACTGAAAATCGAAAACCCGTACCTGAAGAGTATTATGGCGTCTAGAACGCATGATGCTCTGGAGACCTCTGGGTGAACGAGTTTTTGAAGCCTAATGAAAGAAGATGCTAGTTTTACTGAAAGTCGAAACCTACCGAGAGTATTAAAACGCAGAGGACTGGCATCGGAAAATAATTGGCCGATAAAGAAATGGTTTTCTCTAAAAATGCTCTAAGGGTTAGGAGTTTTTGGCCCAAAAGAAGATGCTGGACGCAACTGACAGGGCAAAAGCCTTCCTGGGAGTTGTTATATATATATAAATATATATATATATATATATATATATTATATATATATATATATATATATATATATATATATAATATATATATATATTTATATATATATATATATATATAATATATTATATATATATATATATATATATATATATATATACTATATATTAATATTAATATATATATATATATTATATATATACTACCAGTGTTACCAGATTGCGAGATATGGACCCAACTCTTTTTGCACCCCACCAATCTCTTTCCCCAGCCTCAACCCATTTGAAAAAAAGGTTATATGTAGAATAATACTTGAAATTATTAATTCTCAAATTATGTTAAAAAAAACAAAAGCTTCTGAGCCCTTTAAAGGGAGAGTTTGCTTCTCTTTTCTTCGTTAATGAGATCTGCATCGCTAAAAAGATGCTCGCCAGCTACACTTGTTGAAGGGCATGCTAAGTATTCCCTGCCGAGTTCTGCAAGATGTGAAAAACTTTTACAATTATCACGCCATCAAACCAATGGATCTTTATCCGATTCCAAGAGTTTTCGCTTTTGATAATCTTCGATCAATGACAGAGTGTCCTTTGACACCTCTGAACAAGACTCTTCATCGCTGCTAGAAGCCAAAAGAACGTTCATGGATTCTGCAATGGTTTCGCTAACAGATAGTAAATGTGTGTCTGTTTCTGCAATCTTTTCCTTTTTATTGGATGGTGAAATTTCTGGCTTTAGCAGCATTTCATCACATATGCATACTAAATAAATTTTAACCCTTTGTGAAACACGTGGTTCAAGAAATTTGGTTTTGTTTCTAGGATCCAGAAAAGTTACTATTGCAGATGCGTAATCGTTTTGCAGATTTTGAAATCTATTATCTATCTCCAGCATTAGTGTTTCTGTCACCTTTGAAAGTTCCTTACTTTTAATAGCAGCATTTAGCACAGCTTTCATCGTTGCATCTAGAAGAATCTCGTCTGCCAAACAAGAATTTTCTGAGATAATAGTCTTAGTTACCTCTTCAAACGGTTTAAGAAGAGTAATACAATTACCTAAAATCGTATTATCATCACCTGTCAAGCCTTTCACCTTTGTGTTTTGTTCGAAGCATAACGGGGAGACAGCCTCATTTATTTCTCCCATGTATGTACCAACATACTATTCCAAAGAGTCTGAACATCTTGCGTTACAGAAAGTTGAGGAACATTTAGTCTGCATAATTCATAATGAATACTATCTATTCCCGCTACTCCGCAAAAAAATTCTCATGCGCTGCGATAGAGAAAAATTATGCTGATGTGGATAATCTTCTACACCTCTAGTCTTTACTGTATTTTACCGTATAATAGCATTGAACATTAGATTCATTGAAAAGTGATATTTTTTTTATTCTTAAAAGCAAGCGAAAAAAAAAATAGTTGAAACAAAAAATTTTTTTTATTGAACTTTGGTAAAAGCCTAAGCTGAGTCAGAGTCGAAATTTTGAATTTTGAACTGATGGAGTCGGAGTCGATCGGAGTTCGGGTCGAAAATCTTTGGTT
>JABUQX010105800.1:15000-20000 GCA_015478945.1 Trachelipus rathkii | reverse complement strand
AATTGAATGGTTATATAATAATAATCCGTATTTTTATCATTAGAGGAGTATAATATATTATTGGATTATTATGTTCATGTTGTTGAATAATAGTTTTTTTTTTTAGCTGTGATTAATTGAGGTTATCTTCTTTCCTTTCATTATTTTATTCTTACATTGTAGAGCTTAGTTAAAGAATTCTTCTTGTGTAAATAATGTAACATGGTTAAAAAAAAAAACGCGCCAAAAAATAAAAACTAGTAGCTAAACATCTTTTGTTAATATATATATATTATATATATATATATATATATACTATATATATATATATATATATATATATATAATAATATATATATAGTATATATGACTATATATTATAATATATATATATAATATATATATATATATATATATAATCGGGTATATATAGTCAAACTTGAGGAAAAGATTTCTTAAGGACTGAGACAAATAATTACTACTTACTTAATTAAAGGAAATAACTTAATAAAAAATAATAATAAAATTAAATAATGTTAATAATAATAATAATAAATAATAATAATAATAATAATAATAATAATAATAATAATAATAATAATAATAATAATAATAATAATAATAATAATAATTAAATCCATTTTAGTTGAATTTGCCATCAAATTAAGCAGCAATTAAGAGATAATTACGCATCAAATTATGTGACGGTGAGAGAGAAAGATAAAAGCAGAAAAGCACTAAATAAAAGTTTCCCAATTCACGAACCAACGAAGCGAGGTGATGATACGTCTACTTTAGCAGCAATGTAAGTACGTGATGTGAGTGTCCGTCCATTCACTTCTGTTGTGTGCCTGCGTTACTGTAACAGAAGAAACAAGCCCAACTTTTTGAAAAAAGCATTACGAACGTGGACAAACATAAAAAAATGCGAATAGACAAACCCCTTGTCCGTGACAGCAGCGTACAGACATGTAAAATAACACGCGAAAATCAACCTTTTTCTGTAAAAAGCAACGAAAAAAAAAACGAGCATAAAACGCGTGAATTTACACCAGTCTCTGCGGAAGCAACGTAAAACAGACCAAAAAATTGCGTGTATAAACTTTAAAGAAACCCCTAAGGAATCGTCGCACAACAATGAAGAAAGAACGCATTAACAAACCCCTGTGAAAGTTGTCTCTTAATAGCACGCGCAATTGCCTCTTACATTTCGTTGTTATGAAAAAAAGAAAAAAAAAAAAGAAATATACGCAATGACGATGAAGGAAATTGACTGACCACCGAAATGGTGGGAAAAAAAATCACTCGAAAACACTAGGTATGTCGACATCAAATCTAGAAATTCATTTCACGTAAATTTATGAACTTTCATCACGTACTTAAAAATCTTTCGTCTCCAAAATCGAAAAGTAAACAAAAAAAATATATATATATATGTATGTGTGTGTGTGTGTAACTGTAACATATAAAGTTATTATAAATATTAAAATAAACACTAAATATTTATCTTTTTAGAAGTGTCTCCCAAAAGGCATACAAATTTTTTTTATACATAAATACAAAGATTAAATTATCATTCCAATAATAAATAAATAAATGAAAAGGAAGTCACCTATAAACCACTGAATTAAAAAAAATATTCTTCCCACCCATTTATATATATATATATATATATATATATATATATATATATATATATATATATATATATATATATATATATATATATATATATATATATATATATATATATATATATATATATATATATATATATATATATATATATATATATATATATATATATATATATATATAGGATGTACCGATAGTGTCGTAGAATGTATATCGGTATCGTAGTACTCACGTCATTTGGTATCGGTACGGCCAGTCAATGATACTTAGCCGATAGGTCATACTTTTTGGGTGAAAATTAAGAGAAACTTTTAGATTCATTAATAAATCGAAGCTCGACATAGATAGCTATACCATACATATGCTTTTTTCCTGAGTTTCTTAACTTAGATTTACCGTTTCAACCGCAAAAGTATTCTTCCCGAAGGGGGAACATGCACTATATTGATGAGCTTATTATTATAATTTATACAGATTTATCTACTTTTTAGTTGATCAATAGTATTTTTTTTTTAAAGTGCAGCTTTATATGTGAGTATGGTCTAGAATATCAGATAGATATGGTGAAGTATCAATAATGAGTTTAGGTAGTCAAAACTTCTCTCCTGTTTCTCTTAATATGCCACTGTTTCTACTGTGCTTTTTATGATTATGCAAAAGAACCCCCTCCACCTCTCATGTTTAAAGCAAAAACTTCTTCACTTACACATTTTTATATGTTTGCTACTGTTCTCCCACTAATGAGATTTTCTGCGTTTCCTTTGATTACCTACTACTTCAATGAGACCGTTATATTCTCATCCAAATACTGAGAGGTCCTCTATTTAGGGATTTCAATGTACACAAAACTGAATTGTTAGTCTTCTGCACTGATTCTATGGGAGGAGTCGAATCATTCAGCATTTACAACGACCCGACAACCGACAACAACCACAACACCCTGGATCGTCCCAACCAGATCTTTTTGGAAACACATAATTCATTCCATGTTTCCACCACTAGTCCTTCTCTCTTCAAATACACCACTCTTCGCTCCTACTGGTAATCTGACCACAACCTTATATCACTTAATTTTAATACTTTCTCTCCAACATCTCCATCCTGCCCTATGTGCGCTTTTCTGGGCACTTTGATCAGCCGATTGTAGGGGCATTATGGCTTCTATTGCCAACTATAATTAGCGACTAAGCTTTGGGACTCTAAGACGCTTCCAGACTTGTCGATAAAGTGGAACTGCAACTGTTAATGATGATAGTTCTTTCCTTCTGGACTAAATCTTTTTCTCCTCAAAATCCATGGTTCGATCATGCTTGTTCTCTGCCATTCAGGCTAGAGACAATGCTTATCGAGGGAAAATTCTCGTTCTCCTATCACTCTTGCCAATTTTCATTCAGCTAGAAATCGTTGCAGGACATTTCTTTTTCGACGAGTTAAAGTTAACCACAAGCTTGAAAATGCACGACCTCTTGGTTCTCCTAACACAAATCTCCGGCCTTTGCCAAAAAACATCTCTGTCAATCCTGTGTCATCCGTTCTCCTTATTATTCGCCTGATGACTTCTGTTGTTAATGTCTGAACTGAAGCCAACTTACCTCCCATTCTCGATCTAACCCTGATCGATTCTGCGGGTATTCTCCGCTCCTTCTCCTCTCTGTATGTCCTATGCCTTTACCTGTCATTTCATTTGACTGCATGAGCCTTGAACAGAACAAGAGGAAGATAAGTCTGACGGCATTCCTTCCTCTGAGGTCTGAGAAGTAAGGTTCTGTGGCTTCAGACCTCTCCCACCTCCCTGCCTGGGACTGAGAGGATTCTGGAGTGCCTTACACAGCGCACTTTCTCACAGTGCTGGAAGCGCGCATGTGTCCAACCTATTCCGAAAATGATGCTCTGATCCTCTAACCATTCTATAGCCTCACTTTGTATCTTTCTATAAGATCTGAAACCCGTCTCAACTCTCAATCAGATCATCTGAATCTTCCTTCCTTCTGACACAAATACCTTAGTATTGGCTTTTGAATGGGAGATCTAATCACAGTACTTTCCTATTTAACAGATTTCATGGTTTTCCGCCCCAGGAACCACGTGAAAGACTTAGTAGTATGCGCTTGGACATAATATCCAAAGCATTTGACCAAGTATGGTACGCGTCACCAAGCCCAAGCCCTTCGGTTTCCTTCTTCCTTTGCTTAATTATGTCTAGCTTTCTTCAAATCGCCCAATGTTGGCTGTTGCTGATGGGGGTGACTTCTTCTTTTCGTTATAGTGGTGTTCCTTTCTAGGGTCTTGCTGTATCTTCCATTTTCAAGAGTTTCATTCACTAATGTTATCTTCTCACCGCACATCTAACTCTGATCTTACCTATATGCCATGATTCGACCCTTCATTTTTCAACTCATATCAATTCTGCCTCTTTTACTTCTTCTCAGAACCATCTCGTCCAATCTTCCTGATTCTATTTCGTTGATCTAGTAGAATTTCAGGGTTGGTCATGTCTCAAGCTTGTGAAATTAATTTTTTAAAAACCCAACTTCTACAATTCTCTCTAAGACACTTAACTTTTTTATCTCTTTCGACGGTTCATCTGGAACTACTATTGAAAACATAAAACAACCCTTCCAGCAATATAAACAAAAATTTTTTTGAAAACCTCAAATCACAGTGATTGCTAGGGCGGCCCCTCAAAAAGAAACTGGGAGTTCTGTTTAGAGGGCGAGACTTTTTTTCTTCTCAGTTACTCCAATTCTATACAAACATGTATCTCATCCGCCCTTGTAGGGAGTACTGCTCTCATATCTGTGGAGGGCGGGGGCTCTGGTCTTCATCCGGCTTTTGATAGGTCGAGTCAAAGGCCAAAAGACTTATAAACTGCCCTGACTTTCTAGTTCACTTGATCCTTTATTTGCGACAGTAAGCCATCCCTTCTATGTACCTGAGAGGCAAGTGCTCGAGAACTATCCACCTTGCGTACCCAATTAACCTTACGACGCCCTCAGCACAAGGGTAGCTGGGGGTCGGCACATGAGTTTTGTGTTGGGATGTTAGCAACTCCAGACTGGTTCGCTGCGGTGCTTCCTTCCACCTCTGTCTGTGGGAATTCTTCCATCATCTGTGCTTCCTACTCAATTTAATTTCACTTTAAAGTCCGCGTCTGTGCTCATCTGCGGAATTTGCGTTAGATGGATTTTTTGAGGCGTTCAACACCCACTCCTTGAATAGGGTTCTGCCCGTGAGCGGCGGTGACAACCGTAAAAAAAATAAATAAAAAGGTTCTAATAAGGAATTCCTGCCAGCTGACTCACAAGAATGTCACTGATAACCACTAGGGTTAGTACTTTATTTAGGCCTGTTCTAAAGTTTATCAAAAAAAAAAAAAAAATGAGACA
>JABUQX010105800.1:0-5000 GCA_015478945.1 Trachelipus rathkii | reverse complement strand
AAAAAGAGTATAAAAATAGAAAGTCATTAGCGATACGAAACACGACCGTCGTCAACCTCAATTGCTTTTTAGTGTTTTGAGGGCAATTTCAAGGCGACTATATCCACTGACCCAACGAACAAAACTTAATTAAAAAAAAAGGGTTATTCTGACAAAATTAGCCCCATTAATCCGTCCCTCTTTCAAACTCGCAGTTAAGATAAGCGATGGTTTATAACTACAGTCAAAGTTTGTAATATTAAAACTAACTTCGTGCTACAATTTTTGTAACAGCTGTGATAAATTCATTTAATATAGCCCAGTCTATATAATAATCATAAAATTTAAAATTGTAGAAGCAATAATAATCCAGCAGTTTAACAGTTAAAAACTTTTATTAAAGGATTAAAATGGTCCTGGAATTGTTTTAGAGAGTTTTGTAAAAAGGTAATAGTATGATTCAAAATTTGATCTGGTCTTTCATAATAGTTTTGCAATATATACATTTAAAATAATAATTAAATATAATTTTATTATACATTATAGTAATAATAATAATAATATAATAATAATTAATAACAACAACAATGGTAAACAATAACAATAACAAATAAACAATAATAATCAACAACAAACAACAACAAACAACAACAACAAACAACAACAACAAACACAACAGAACAACCAACAACAACAACAGGGAGAAAACAAGAACAGAGGAACAAGCAACTGAACAAGAAACGAGACAAGAATAAATAATAATAATAAACTAATAATTAAATAAAATATATAATAATAATAATACTAATAATAATAATAATAATAATAATAATAATAATAAAACAAACTATAAGAAAGTAAAAAATAAAATAACAATAAATAATAATAATAAACTAACAATTAAAGAAAAGTCGGTCGTCAACCGTATTGATTAATTGTGTTGTTTTTTTTTTTGTGATGATAATTCTGATGTATAATAGCTAATTAAAATCACAATCTCTTATTTTAAAAAATATATACCTATATAAGATATATATTATCATATATATATTTTTTTTTTTTAAAAAAAATAATAGTAATAATTAAAAGTGATGAAAAATATAAAAAAAAGATAAAAGTGGTGATAAAGAATTGCAGAAAATGGTAACAAAAACAAGGTTTGTATTGTATCTATCTAGTAAATGACAAAAATAGAAAGTAATTCTCTCTCTCTCTCTCTCTCTCTCTCTCTCTCTCTCTCTCTCTTCTCTCTCTCGTCTCTCTCTTCTCCTCTCGCGTCTCTCTCTCATCTCTCTTCTCTCTCTCTCCTCTTTCTCTCTCTCTTCTCTCTCTCTCTCTTCTCTCTTTCTCTCTCTCTCTCTCTCTCTCTTCTCTCTCTCTCTCTCTCTCTCTCTCTCTCTCTCTCTCTCTCTCTCTCTCTCTCTCTCTCTCTTCTCTCTCTCTCTCTCTCTCTCTCTCTCTTCTCTCTCTCTTTCTTTCTCTCTTCTCTCTCATCTCTCTCTCTCTCTCTCTCTCCTCTCTCTCTCTCTCTCTCTCTCTCTCTCTCTCTCTCTCTCTCTCTCTCTCTCTCTCTCACTTTCTCTCTCACAGTCTCTCTCTCTGTCTCTCTCTCTCTCAATAATCATAATTACAATAATTACTAAAGAAAGAATCTAAAAGGGAATAAGCTAATTAATAACGGAAAGCCTCTTCTATCAAAGTTAGTTTTGGGGAGATCATGTGCAAGTGATCAAAAGGTAAAGAGGATGCTCGTTCGTACATGCGTGTACGCAGGAAAGAT
Source organism: Trachelipus rathkii (assembly GCA_015478945.1). Taxonomy (NCBI): domain Eukaryota; kingdom Metazoa; phylum Arthropoda; class Malacostraca; order Isopoda; family Trachelipodidae; genus Trachelipus; species Trachelipus rathkii. The sequence continues at coordinate 3,241 of JABUQX010105800.1, read as the reverse complement.
TAACCTTATAATCAGTCATGTGTAAGTTCTTAGTTGATAATATAGGTTCCATTGTGCAGGAGGAAAGTGGAGAAGGAGGGCGATGGGAAGCGTATGTATACAATAATTAACATACAAAAAAACAAAAAAAATTAAAACAATAGTAAAATCAAAAGATTTTTTACACTAATTACTAAAAGCTATAATAATAATAATATAATAATAAAATAATAATAATAATAATAATAATAATAATAATAATAATAATAATAATAATAAATAATAATGAAATGCAATTCGGCAACAACTAGCAATGAAATTAATGCTACATTAAAGCAATTATTATTATTATTATTATTATTATTATTATTATTATTATTATTATTATTATTATTATTATTATTATTATTATTATTATTATTATTATTAAAAATAAAAACAATATTAAAATTAAAAATAAAAATAAAATAAATAAAAAAATATAAATAATAATAATAATAATAATAATAATAATAATAATAATAATAATAATAATAATAATAATAATAATAATAATAATAATAATAATAATAAAATATAATAATTAATAATAATAATTAATTTAATAATAATTCCAATTGTGAATCACTTTTCATCGAATTCTCTTGCATACTTTACATGGGTGAAAATAATGAAAGTAATAATAATAATAATAATAATAATAATAAGGTCAACCAGGATTGAGACTGGTTATGGAATTTATAAAATAATAAGGTAATAATAATAATAATAATAATGATAATATAATAATAATGATAATGATTAACAATAGTAACAATTAATAATAATAATGAGAATCATAATGAATAATAATAATAATAATAATAATAATAATAATAATAATAATATATAATAATAATAAAAATAATAGTATAATAATAGTATAATAATAATAATAAGTAATATAATAATAATATAATAATAATAATACATAATAATAATAATAATAATAATAATAATAATAATAATAATCCCAACCAAACATTTCAATGTAAAATGTAAATGTCCAAAGAGAATGGCCGAATAAAGTCAATTAAAATTCGAAAAATTATCCAGGCCATTTACAAATTTAAAAAAAAAAATTAGAAATAAAATAACAGTAAAAATTTCCATTTAAAAAAAACCATTCCGAAATTTGAAACACAAAAAAATTGAAGACAATTGTTTATTACCTTCAGAGTCTAATGAAAAAAAAACAGTTATTTTTTATATAATATATATATATATTATATAATATATATATATATAATATATATAATATATAATATATATACTTAAATATATAATATATATATATATATATATATATATCATATATATACTATATATATATATATATATATATATATTATAATATATAATATAGAGTAGTAGTATTGTTGGTAGTAGTAGTAGTAGTAGTAGTAGTTAGTAGTAGATAGCACAAGTGCTGATAAACTGATAATCTTAATTTGAAGATTTAAACTTCTTCATATTCGTTTCCAGAGCTTCATTCGTAGCGTCCATTGTTTTCAATAGACAATTTATACATTAATTATCTTCTACGTTGTTCTTCTATTTCACGCGAAAGGTTACAAAAAAAAAAAAAAAAAAACTACTCTTACAGGACACAAACCCCCAAAAAAGTAAAAAATAGGCCTTATAAATAGGTTACATAAAGGTCAATTTCGCATTTGATGATTTTGTGAGATATAAAACAGCATATTCTCAAGTTAAAATAGCAACTCTTCAAGTTAAGCTAGAACAATGGAGTGGCGATCTTCTGTAAATTTTCAAGGTATTTTCAATGATAGAACACAATATGGGTTATGAGGAATTTTTTTTCCTAATCCACCTCAAATTTGAATAATTTTTTTTGGTAGAAGTACATGATTAAAAATTTTCAAACAAATTAAGAAAATACATTATACATATGTTAAATATCAGGCAAAGTTTAGTATGGGGTGATGATGGCTTCATATTTTAAAATATTTATTAAAATATAATGTTTTACAAAAATTTGGGATTTTGATTAAAATGCAAGCTTTACAAACTATTGTGAACATTCTAAGTACTATATAACTCAAAATATGTATTAATATCAAAACTTGTTAAAAAAAACTTCGAATAATAGATAATAATAATAAATAATAATAATAATAATAATAATAATAATAATAATAATAATAAATAATAATAATAATAATAATAATAATAATAATAATAATAATAATAATAATAATAATAATAATAATAATAATAATAATAATTTTTTAAAACTTTTCCAAGAAACTTTAAAGCAATCTATAAGTAAAAATAGAGTAAATAAAAAGCGGACAACCTGAGACTCCAAACGGGGTCTCATTTGTTTCAGCTATAATATTTAATACACACGTAACTACGCACACTCCTATGTACACACACACACCACACACACACACACACACACACACACACACACACACATGCACGAAAATAATTAAGTATTAAAAAAGCAAATGTATATATGTGCAGCAGTGTTTGGAAGGAAGTTATATATATATATTATATATTATATATATTATATATATATATATATTATATATATATTATGTATATATATATATATATATATATATATTATATATATATTATTAATATATATATATTATATATATAATATATCATTTTTGATAAATGTATGTGGCAGACAATTGACACAGTTAAAGTTTCTCGAAAACAAAATAAATTAAAAAAAAAATAGATGAAAAAAAAACAATTTCCTTCTTTTTACATATGTAAATTTAAAATTTTTAATGAAGATTGCTAATTAGTGTTTGGCTAATAAAGTAGCTTATATATACTATTACACACTATTTTACAAAGAACTTAAAAAAAATCTCCTAAGCGAGAGTGTGCGAAAAGCGAGGAATATTTTATTTTCATATTTAAATTTAATTCTTTTCAATTTAAATATTAGTGTTTCTCAATTTATATTCTCCTTTTTATTATTTAACTTTTAGGAAAATTATATTTAAAAAAAAAAAAATAATTGGAAAGAACAAATAAAAGAAATTTATCTTTCGAATTTTAAATTATTCCAAATAATTGATAAAAAAATTAAAAAATTAAACATCACACACACATTTATATATATTATATATATAAATATATATATATATAATTATATATATAGAGTATATATATAGTATATATATATAATAGTATATATTATAATATATATACCCTCTTATTTTTTACTTTG
>JABUQX010105799.1:0-19452 GCA_015478945.1 Trachelipus rathkii | reverse complement strand
GTCCAATCTTTGCATATTTCAAGTTTGAAGTCAATTTGCAAAAAAATCTTTTTGTAGGCAGTTTCGACAAAATGTCAAAACATCCGATTTTCTAAAATATGGAAATACCAAAAACAATGACTACAGACACAGAAAAACACTCGAAAAAGACGTTTTTAGACGTCAGAAAACGCTAACAGTTTGGAAGTTATATGGTCAAAATACGGCTGAAAATTACGAAACTTTTATGTCCATTTTTTAGGGGGGGGGGAAATTGGACTTCAGCCGCGAAGAATATTGGTAGCGTCCCATAAAAGTTGAAAAATCAAATTTGAATCAATAATTAATAATACAATAATAATTAATAATAATGAATAAATAATAATAAATTATGATAATCTAATCATAATAATAATAATGAATAATAATAAATAATAATAATAATAATAATAATAATTAATAATAATAAGTAATAATAATAATAATAATAATAATATAATAATAATAATAATAATAATAGTAATAATCTGCATTTTCTTTAAAACTAATTATAATTAGCTAAAGAGAAATTTCCGTTAAGAAGGACCATTCTGTTTAAGATTCGTTTGGATTTGGTTGAGCTTATGTAAGGTCTCCCTACTTCGTGTAAATTAGTTAGGCTCTTAACTAAGGTCGGTGGGTATACTTATTGTTTTTTTTTCTTCAGTCCTATACTTGCATCACGGTACGGCTCATCGGGCCGCCCAATATATACACTGGCGCAGATGCGTTCATATGTGATCACCGCAGCACAAGAGCAGACCTGGCTGGGAACCTCTCTTTTAATCAAGTACACAACCCCCTGTCCCTCTCCCGGCGCTGTGTAGAGATGTGCCACGCATGGGAATCTAAAGTTTCTCAGGCCAAGATTTCCAATCCCCGACTGATGAGAACTTTGAGAAGCTGGTGGTTCTGAATTGAAATATGCACCTCTTCAATTGAAGGTGACTGTGCTAGAAGGGAAGGAGAAGGAGGAGGAGGAGGACAACAACAATGACTAATTAGTAATTACAATTAGGTTATATTATGTATATATGATATATAAAGTATATATATTATATCTATATATATACTATCTATTTTATATATATATATATTATTATATATTATTATATTATATATATATATAAATATATATATATAATATATAATACTATATATATATATAGTACTATATATATATATATATATACTTATATATCTCTATCTCAGTATCTATGATACGTTCTAATTATACCTATATCTCGTATATATTATATATATATATATATATATATTATATATATATATATATATAGTATATTATAGTAATATATATATATATATATATATATATATATATCTATCACCCATTGTTTTTACAAACTCTTGTTAAGTTGTTTAATATATCATATCATAATAACATTAAACAATATAAAAATTTAAATCATATATAAGTCTCTTGTAAGGTAATTGTTGTTGGAAATTTATGTTTTAACTCACAACCAAAGGGTTAGCGGACTGTTGCAGTGACATTCATAGTGGGGGAAAAAAATTATTACCGATTGAGGATTTTTAGGCCTGATTGGGCCGATAGTGCGGTATGGGGAAGCCGGAAAAGGGTTGCGGAATTGCGGGATTTCGCGCATAGCGGACTGGCTAAAGCAGAAAAAAGTTTTCGTAATTGCTGATTGCCGATAGTGCATACGGTGCCGGATACTGGCCAAGCAGAAAAAAATCTTTGCGAATTGCGACATGCGGAATGTCACATCCAAAGTTAGTGCGATATCGCGAATTCTGCGGACTATACCAATCATAGTTTGCGGGTTGCCCTCACCTCTTTGCATATTTATATATCTATCTTCTTTATTCAATCTCATATCATATATATTATATATATACTATATTATATATTATATATATAGTATATATATCTTCATATCTATAATATTATAATAAGTATTCATCTATCTATTATATCTCTGCTTACTTATACTATATAATATTATATTTTTACTATATGCTATTACTATATTGTTAACGTTCTTGTATCTGTTAATTTTGTTTTCTTGTTTGTTTGTTTTATTTAGAGACTTTTACGCGAGGTCCCAGGATTCTCTTTGGAAAAGGCTTATTCCTGGACAACACTAAATGAGAAAGAAAAGGATTCAAGTAACACAAAAGAGATGCAATTTTTTGATATAATAAAATAAACACTCAATTATAGTTTTATGTACCTATTGTACCTATTTACCCAATATGTATCTCTAATTAATCCTATTTCATATCTCCCCTATTACAAATATAAACATATGACCCTATTATACCTATTACTCCAGAAATATATATAGTCAAAATATTCTTCTATTTATGTACATCATTCATAAATTTTCCGGAAAACTTATTTCCACCAAACAATTTAGTGTCAGAATTTCTATGCAATTTACGGTCAAACGATTCAATCCGCTCCTTTAACAACTTAATTCAATTGAGTTCTCGCAAGGTTAAGTTTCCGTTGATCGGAGAAATCTTCCTTTGACATTCCTACAGTAATCATTTTATTCCTTTACGAGCACCAGGAACAGCTCGTTATGCTAATGATCCGACTACAGCCCCAACAGCCACGATCCAATTTGTTCTTCTCTGTCCGGTATTAGTGATGGGTTGAGACATCAACGCTCCAGTCGTCCCTGGTTACGCCTCAACACACTTGCCTTCCTTCCTGAATCAAGCCTAAAGGTTGGCTTATACTTAGCTTACACGATCCTCGTCCCTTTTGCATTTCTGGTTCCCGCAATCAGGACACCTCCTGAAAATGACACGATAACTGGGGAAATTAAACTTGTTTTGTACGTTAAACAATTCCTCCATAGACATCCCTTTTTGTCGCGTAACTGGAATTTCCATCGTGACTTATGCACGTAATTTTTTCCTCTGCACCATTTCAAGAACTTTTGCGAAATATTTATTTCCTTAAATTTTGCTCACAAAACCTTCTTCGATTTTTTTAACTCTTCCAGAAAAGACAATCTATTTTTTTTAAAGTTATAACTAAACTGCTGCTCTGAATTTAGTTGGTTCGTCCTACATTACTCCCCTTCCAAGATTGGGAAACTCAGACTTAAAAGAAAAAAAAATAGCTCCACCACTCAAAAAAGAAAACAACCTTACCTAATTTCCGATGGAGGCTCGTCTTTCCTCCGCCCTTCTCTCATACTCCAATACTCTCCTTTGGACATTCGGTATATCTGGAGCTGGACCTCTAGATCTCGTCATTGGTACCTGGTACCCAATTTCTACTCCTTGTGGATCCACTCCCTGTTCCTCCGATTGGTCCTCTAAAATCATCCGTTCAGGGTCTTCACCCACTTCCCATAACTCCTCCTGAATTGACCTGGGGGTATAGAAAGGAACATTATTAGAATTAGTGTAATTATTTTGACTAATATTACATACCTCAACTGGTTCCGGTGTTTCCTTTCTTGAGGCCATGTCATCCTCTTCACTATCATTCGCTATGGTCCTACAAGTGTGTACTGCCCATCGGAAATCTAATGACTTCTCGACCCTTTGCAAATTAAAGTTTCTCATCTGAGTTTTCTAAAAGAACCTCTGACTGTGCTGGATGCAACCAAGTCATTAAGTCATTTGGTATCATATCAGGTTGATGATTGTCAGCCTATCTCCCGTTTGGGTCATTTTTATCTATTGTTATGGCTTCAGTTTGTGTGGCTATATCTTCCTTGTATTTAGGTTCTCCTATAGCTACCTCTACTAAATCCCAAATATCCTTTTTATTTTTTTCATGTTTCCTTTCCTTCGTTGATCTCCCAAGTTGTCCTCCATAAATTACATAAGTTTGTGTTGGTTCCTCCTCTTTCTCTTCTTCTTCAGTTTCTGTCTCCCATACTTGTTCTTCTCCTTGTTCATATGTTTCTTCTTCGATCCTAAAATAGTCAAGCAAATATTCCGGAGGGTCTGCCCAAACTTTTAAATGTGTCATAGTGAGTCCTCATTGTTTTTCCGTTTCCTTCAATGTCATATGTCATTCCACCTGCAATCACCTTGGTTATCACAAAAGGGCCCTCGTACCTTTTGCTTAATTTTTTCTCCAAAGTTCTATCCACTGAGATGATTTTCCTTTTAACTTTCACCCCTACTGCGTATGGCAACCAGTTTGGATGACCCTCTTTCCACTTGTCCTGTTCCTTTCTTGAGATTGGTAATACCTTTCCTTTCTCATGTTTTTGAACCATTAGTTTCTCTGCCGGGGTCACTCCTAACTCTGCATGTTTTGTATTATTATATACCATTATTACTCGGGGTAAACAGTCATCCCATTCCTTATCCTTCGTTACCGTATTCTTGAGGAACTCCGCGAATGTCCGGTTGACCCTCTCCACTGCCCCGTTAGCCGCTGGTTTGTATGGACTGCTAAAGACATGTTCGATTCCGTAGGCCTGAAGCATTTCCTTAAATCTTGTGCTCCTAAATTCCACTCCATTATCCGTCAATACCTTGTATGGTGGTCGCAAAAATGTGGGAAGCATTTGTCCTTCAAAAGCCTCTGTTACACTCCTTGCAGATTTATCCTTTAACGCCTTCACTGCAGCCCATTTACTACAGTGATCTATAGCCACCAAACAAGCAATGTTTCCTTTTCTAGTTCTAGGCATGGCCATAACATCGACAGCTACTAATTCGAACGGATTTTGTACCTTAATCTTCCATATAGGTGGGAAAACAACCTGATGGTCTATTTTATTCAGTTGGCAAGTTGGGCATGTTCGGCACACATCTTGAATGATTAACTGACCTCTGGGGTGCCAAACGTACCTTGAAACAAGATCTGTTAATTTTTCTCGTCCTATATGAGCTAAATTCCGATGTGTAACCACAGTAATGCTTACCATCTGTTGGAACCCTATAACAGCCCCAAATTGTTCATCTCTAATCCTTTTTACTAAGATGGCTCCATTCATTCGTAGATCCTTCCTATATCGATAATATTCCTTCAATAATATATCAGTCTTCCTAATCTCTCTTGATTATTTCCAATTTTCTTCTTTAGTGTCCTAATCACTTCAGAGTTATCTTGTAATCTTATTATTTCCTGGACTGTTATTAAGTCATTATCCTTATTCACTGTGAGGTTAAAAACATCAATGGTAAAGCCATCACTTACGTCATCGGCATCGTTCCCATGTGCGATTATTCCTTCTCCGAAGTCCAAAATTGCATCTGACTCCACCAAATAATTCATCCCTAGCAGTAAACAAGCTGGAATATGTTCATCCTGAACGACAACCAATGGTAGCACTATTTCCCGGCACCTTGTTTTTATTTTTATGGCCACTGCTGTTGTACACTCCACAATCCTTGTAGTTACTCCATTGAGAGTAATATCTACCTTCCATCTTTTCAGAATGTGTCCAAATTGGTTTAAGCCATCAACAACTCCTTCCTGTATCAAACTGATGACAGATCCTGTGTCCAGAAAAGCGCATCTGAATACTTCTCCGATAGAGACCTCCTGCCATGCCACTCCTTTTAGCTTGTGGTTGCAGCTTAACCTAGACTGGTGCCCTCTTTCCTTCATTAATAAATTTATTCCTAATTCTTCTTTGGAAGATTGCTGCAATAAGTTATTTCCTGATGTATCACTTCCTTCCGTATCCGAGTAATCTTCATTTTCTTTCTCTGGTGATGTCTCTAGTTCCTCAGTTATCCGTTCGTCAACTATTGTATTTTCTCCTTTTTGATCGAAAGTACCATCATCAGCTACTGGATAGCTACTGGATTGAAGTGTGATCCTCCTAGCACCTGTATGTGTACATTTTTTAAGTTGTTACACTTCCTTGCCTTTGGTCCGATGTATGCCACTGAGCAACATATTCCATGATGCAACCAAATCTTTGTATTGAATTTATCACTGGCCACTAATAAAACTTCTGGTACTGGTTCCTTTCCTGGAGTTTTAATTGCTTTTAGTAATTTTAAGGCTTTTGGTCTCTTTTCCAACCCATACATTTTCCATTCACTAATCAGGATGTCCAATAAAAATTCTCTTAGCTCCTGGTGATTTTTCTGTTTCATTTTAGAATGCTCTTTATCAAGTATCTCCTTCAAACTCAAAAATAGTGAATCAGCACCGCCTGGTACCAATTTTATAACCTTTAAGCCTTTTGGTAGTGCTTCTGGATCCGTTATATCGATTTCCTCATCAGGTTTCCTTTGACACCTTGACCATGTGTCTGCTGTATCCGCGAACACATTATCCTTTCCGGGATAATAATGGATCTGGAAACTATATTCGCTCAAGTCATCCAGAACTCGGGCCAATTTACTATCCACTAGCTTCATCGTGTGTAAATATACCAATGGCCGATGGTCCGTGTACAAGATGAAGTCCTGACCTAGTAGAAAAGGCCGAAAACTTTTAATCCCCCACCGTATGGCTAGCAGTTCCCTTTCTATTGTGGAAGCTTTCCGTTCACAAGCATTGAAGGAGTGTGGTTATATGCAATTAACTCCTTCTACACCTTTTTCTGTTCTTGGCACAAGCCGCCCCATACAAATCCACTGGCAATCCACGTAAGAGGTTTCAACTTCCCTACTACCTTCCGAGAATCTGGGAATGCTAACTCTAAACTGATTCTTTCATCCCGTTTTTTTCAGTTCTCGAAAACGCCTCCGATCCTTCTCATTTGTCCATTCAATTTTGTCCTTTCTTTTGCCTCCGTACAGTGCGCTGAAGAGTGTGCTTGCCCCACTCTACCCTTGAAACATTTTTTTTTTATAAATTTCCGTTGAAAGTTAATCATTCCTAAATATCGTCTTAACTCTCCTACATTAGTAGGTCTCTCCAGCTTGTCCACTTGATCCATAAATTCCGGCAATTTTTTGATCCCTGTCCTGCTGATGATGTGTCCTTGGAATTTAACTTCTTTCTGGACCCAGCTACATTTACTCACTTTTACCTTGGCGTTCGTTTCGCAGAAGCGCTGTAGGACCTGTTCAATCAATAACAAATGTTCTTCAAATTCTTTTGATATTAATAAGACATCATCGACGTAAACCACTACCTTGTCTCGACTAAAACCTGTTAGGATCCGCTGCATCTCCCTCTGGAATGCTGCAGGTCCGTTCTTTAGCCCAAAACTCAGCCTTTTAAACCGGTATTGACCACTGACTGTTGAAAATGCTGTAAAATCCTTGCTTTCTTCCTCTAACTGCATCTGATAATACCCTTTTACTAAGTCCAGGCTGGTAAAGTATTGTACCCCTTGACATCCAAAGATGGTTTCATTTATGCTGGCCATTGGGAACCTATCTGCCTCGGTTACTTGGTTTAAGCGTCGATAGTCAATACACAGACGAAGTGTTCCGTCCTTTTTCCTAACTGGCACCACCGGCAGAACTCCATTCTGCAGCACAAGGCTCTACGATGTCTTTTAAACATAACTCCTTTACTTGGTTTTCGATTTCATCATTAGTCTTCTGATCGAACCTCCTTGCCCGCTGGTAAATAGGGGTATAGTCATGCAACCTTATCCTGTATGGGGTCATGGATGTCCCACTGATGTCCGAATCTCCCCTACTAAATGCATTTCTCCATTTGTATAAAACATCCGTGACGTTCTCCCGTTGTTCTTTAGTTAGTTCATCCATGAAATTTATTTCCTTCTGTAGTTTTTCCTTCGTCCATTCTTCTTCAATGGCTCCTTGTTTCTCTATTTCCCGTATCGTTGTGTTCACTGTACACTCATTACCTTGGTATCGTCTCAAGTTGTCTTCATCTACCACTAGATTAGCCATTCCTATTCTTTCACCTCTTCCCAGTTTTAATTTTCCTGGTATCAGTTTTTTTATCAGTATAGTTCCTTCCTTGTCTTTCCATTGCACCAATCCTGGCATTAATTTAAACCTTTTATTATATCCTCTTCGGGTATGGTCCCTTTCTTCAACTAATAATTCTTCAGTTTGCATGTCATAACGATTTCCATTTCTAGGTTTAATTTCTTGGGAATCCCATTTGGCCTTTATCGGAGTCCACTCATTTGCAGTAATTGTTATTTCACCTGTGTTATATACGGGTATTGCTGTAACTACCCTCACACAATCTTCGGATCTTCCTGTTAAATATACTTGTTCCTTTATATTATATTCCCCATGACGTATAAAAGATCCACTTCTTACGTCTACTTCAATCTTGTTTTGTACCAAAAATGGCATGCCCAGTATTGTTCCTTCTTTCAACCTACTTACTACAACAAAATCTGATAGGCCATAATCAATATCGTTTATGGTTACCTGTAATGTAGCCGTTTGTTGGGACTCCACATACAAATTTGGGTCTCCCACACCTCTTAACTTCATCGTCCTTTTTGTTAATTTAGGGTTGGTAATCCTCCTAATTTGTGCTTCTTCAATCAGGCAATATTGAGCACCACTGTCTATTATAGCATTCATATTAATATTATTCAATTTTATCATAAATCTCAACAATGGTGTTATATTAAGACCTTGCCTACCTTGATCTTGGCTTCTTCCTTCTGCGTGGTACACTCCTGTTGTTGTGTTTGTTATGCTCAACCCTTTATCCCTTATCTTAGGTATCCTTTGTGGCAACTCGATTGTAGTACCTTCAGCCTGTTCACTTACAAATTCTTTGGCTTCTGGGTCCAACACCACACAACCTTGATTGACCGGGCTGGCTCCTGAAAAACTCATTATGGCTTCTGTGGATCGCTCCGACTTGTTCCCGGCAGCATGGACGGAGCGGATTCGTTTCCCGAAACTCGTTGTGTCTTCCTTTTCTTTTTCCATTCCTCTATTTCTCCTCTTAAAGGACAATTATCCCCCCAGTGACCAACTTCGTCACATAAGAAACATTTCCTTTCAAAAGGTCTTGCTTCCTCCTGCTCTTGTCTACTTGTGTCCTGCCGTCTGTAGTTGTTTCGAGGACCACACTCCCTTGTCTGATGCTCATCACTACCGCATCTTAAGCACCATCCTCTAAACCTCCAACAATCTCGTTTCATATGTCCTACTTTGTTGCAATGGTAACACTTTGGTCTTTCATTTTCATATGCTCCTCTATTTGTTCTTCTTGAATATGAATCTTGCTGGTACACCACTGGTTTACCATATCGCACCTTATCTGCATACGTTTTCCTTTCATCTCCCTCATTTTGTAGGGTTGCCCATATTGGGATTGCCTCGTCCCTTGACTCCTCCTCATGGTCATTCAGTTTATCCTCATCTTGTGCCCAGTTCAATATGTCCTTCCAGCGGACCTTAACACTTTCTTTTTCACCTCCCATTCTTATTTTGAATCTCCTAGCTATTCCTTTTGGCAAGCAATTCAAAAATTGTTTTTTTAACACTTGCTTGTCCCTATCCTCTTCTTTGGTAGCTGCTTCATATGTGGTTTGCACCCTGAGTGCAAATTCTGCTAACTTTTCATGCTTCCTTATCTCCATTCTCCAGAACTCCTTCTGCAAATCTATTTGTTCGCTCTCTTTTTCTTCCTTGCACCAACTCTTTAATCTGGCTATAATGGTATTATAATCTATTTTAGCCCTATAAATACTATAATACGTTCTCAAAACTGGGCCCTCCAAAAAATTTCTTAGCTCTACTACCCAACGGTTCTTATCCTTTCCTAATTGTTCCTTTGCATACCTTTCCGAAATCTCCTAACGAAATGGCATCAAATTTTCTGTACTTTTTCTTTACCATACTTTAGGGGTTTTACCGCCTTTACATTTGCCCTACTAAATGATTTCATAACTTCTATCATTTCTCCTGCTAATATAATAAAAATCCTACTGACTGCTTTCTGATGTTCCACTCCTGATTCCTCTAGTTCTACAAGTTTCTTCAACCACTTTTTTCCTCCCTTGTCTGGCTCACTTTCGGCTTCGGATTCATGTTCTTCTGTTGAACTATTTTCTACTGTATACTTCCTGTCTGTCCTTCTTTTCCTGTTTCTCCTCTTCTTAGTTTTCTTTTTACCTTTAGTTTTGTCAGAGTCGGTTTCGTCCTCAAATGGGTCACTCATTTCCCTATCATAGCCACTCTCCTCATCAGTATAATACTTTGCCTTCTTTTTCAGCACTCCCTTCTTTCGAATACTCTGTGCTTGTTGCAGTTTCCACTTTTGAAACGCCTGTGCCTCAATTCGGACCCTATTTTTTTGTTCTGCTATGGCAGCTTCTTTTACACTGTCTACAACAGTAACTTCTACTACTTCTTTCCTTGGTTCTCCTTCACCTCCTTCTCTAGCTTTCAAAGCCTGAACCACTCCTTCTAGCACCGACACCAATTCGCCCACATTCAAATTTTCGTCCTTCACTATGGCATCTTGGAATTTCCTTAGACACCCTACTGCACTTTGATCTTCCCTAGGCTCTTCAGTTCCTTCAGGAATTGACTTACCAGTCTTGTCCATTTCCTTCCCACTCATAGAAAAACAAAGACGAAAAAAAAGAAAAAAAAAATATATATACCCCACAAAAAATATGCCCTATATATATATATATATATTATATATATATATATATAATATATATAAATTATATATATATATTATATAATAATATCTATATATATATATATATTATATATATATAATATACATACATCACTATCCACAAATAGCGAGAAAAAAGTTTAACTCATATTATTTTTTTTCTAAAAAAAAGAAAGAACTCGACCAATTTTTAATATCAAAATTCCTTGGATGGACTAGATTATTTTTATCCTGTCCTTCTTCGAAAACAAAACAAAAAATGAAACGAACCGACTATCTTCTTTTTCTTCTCCTTTTTATTTTTTTCTTAAAAAAAGTCTCTCTCTCTGCTTCGTATTATTCCTAACTACGGAAAACAAGAACAACGAAAAGGGGGGGAAAAAATAAAAATGGTTAGCAAAAAAAAAAAAATTTCCAAATATCAAATTCAAGTTTGGCAACAAAGAAAAAAAAATAAAATATATAGAAAAATAAATAATCTCTTTGTTACCTCGACTTACACCTCTTTTATTTTATATCCCTTAATTCTTGTTGTTCTTTTCTTCTTTCTCCTTTATTTATTTTATCCGTGCTATTATCTTCCTTTTTTTTTTTCTTTTATATCCTTCTTCCAAAGTCTAACGAGCCACCATTTGTTATCGATTTGCTTTGTTTATTTAATTTTTTTTTGTTTTTTTATTTTAAAGACTTTACGCGAGGTCCCAGGATTCTCTTTGGAGAAGGCTTATTCCTGACAACACTAAATGAGAAAGAAAAGGATTCAAGTAACACAAAAGAGATGCAATTTTTGATATAATAAAATAAACACTCAATTATAGTTTATGTCAATCCTATTGTACCTATTACCAATATAGTATATTAATCCTATTATATCCTATTACCAAATATATACATATAACCTATTATACCCTATTACTAGAAATATATATATCAAAATATTCTTTATTTATGTACAATATTAAATTTTCCGGAAAATATTCACAATACAATTTAATGTCAGAATTTTATACAATTTTACGGAACGATACGCTCCTTAACAACTTATCCAAATTGGTCCGAAAGTTAGTTTCCTTGATCGGGAAATTCCTTTGACAATCCTACAGTAAGTATTTATTCCTTACGAGCACCAGGAACAGCTCGTTATGCTAATGATCGACTCAGCCCCAACAGCACGATCCAAATTGGTTATTTCCAGATTAGTGATGGGTGAGACAAACGCTCCAGTCGTCACTGTTACGATGCCTCCAACACTTTCTGTTTGATTTAAGCCTAAAGGGGCTAACTTAGCTACACGATTGTCCTTTGGATTTGGTCCCGCAATCAGCACCCCGATACTGGGGAAAATTAAACTTGTTTGTAGTTAAACAATTCCAAATCCTTTTACGTAACTGGAATTTCGTGACTTAGCAGTAATTTTCCTCGTCACAATTTCAGAACTTTTGCGAATATTTATTTCCTTAAATTTTGCTCACAAAACCTTCGATTTTTTAACTCTTCCAGAAAAGACAATCTATTTATTTTATAAAGTATTAACTAATGCTATGAATTTAGTTGGTTCGTCCTACAATATATATATATATATATATATATATATGAGGTATATATATTATATTATATATATATAATATATATATATATATATATATATATTATATATATATAATATATATATATATTATATATAATGAGGCCAACATGAGATCATCAGTAGAATGTGCACAGACTCAATCATATTACATTAAACACCCGTTGAATGACTTAAATAGAATAAAATGATAAGAATGAGAGAACGGAAGGGAATTTGATGTTAAAAAATTACCATTAGTGAATGTTTAATGATGGAGATTCAATGTTGTGTGAAATGCAGAAATAATATAAAAAAAAAGCTTGATAATGTGAAATTTTATAATGTGTGCATAGATTGACTGAGCTCCGGAAATTTCCGCACCGCAGCAAGAGGTCGTACACCAGCATCGCACCGCACCGCATCGAACTGCACCTGGACACTGAAATTGTGTACCAGACCGGTAAGTACAGATTTGTCAGTCTACCCTAACGTAAAGACTACAAATTTTACTTCCAAGATTCTCTTCTAACGAAGAATCATTTCTAATATAGAGTTCAGAAGAAAAACGTTCATTAAAAGTAAATGCGATATTGTAAGATTACTTCAGGATTATATAATTCCATAATTGCGATATTGTAAGAAGATTACTTCAGGATTATATAATTGCGTTATTGTTAGATTACTTCAAGATTATTTACTGGGATTCCGGGGATGGTCTACGAGGAAATAACTATATCAATAAATAAAAAATAAAATTAAATTTTCAAGAAGGGTTTTATGGATTCATCCAAAATTTAATTAGATTTTAATTTTAATTTTGGTTGAACCAATCCAAATCCTGAAGGTGAAAACTCCAAGCAAGAGCCTGAATATACGAGTATATATTATAAAACGATTAGGATTATAAATTTCTTAATATTCAATGACTATTAGTATATCACATGTCTTTTTCATGATATATATATCCCATCTGAATAATTATGTTCAAAGAACTAAGAACTTTAATTTCAAATTGATTCTGAGGATTGAGTTTTAGTAAATAGAAAACTCATTAAATTTAAATCATCAATTTTAAAGTCTATGAACTACATTTTATTTATTTTTCTCTTTAAAATATAAAAAAAGATATAGATGGGAGGTACTTCTGTTTCAGGTAATTGGTGGAGGGTGGAATTTATTGAGAATCTTGTGAAAAAAAATTAATGAAATTATGTTCAAATTTCATTTTTAGTTAGTAGCTTGTCTAGTCACTCAATTTCTCAGGTATTCTCAATATTTTCAATCCTTCCACCTACATTTTCCAGTTTCTGATTTAAATCCATAAAGTCCATATTATAACTACCTCACCGGTCTTATTTCAATTCCATATCTTCATTGTTTTTACAATTCTTGAGGCAGTCTTTATATACATTTTCTTGTCAAAACCAAATATTTTATACAAAAGAGTTTTATTAATAACGAAAAATTAAAAATTATATTTTCCTAGAATTTCAGTTTGTAGGTTTGCCTTTTTACAAAGATCAAATTCTGTTCTTTCTAATAATTTATTAATCTATATTTCTTATTCTAATAGATTGATAGATTTTTCCTAAAGTTTAATTTCCTTCTGAGTCTAGTTTCCCATCCAAATAATAAGAAAAGAAACGTAAAGGACCACTTCTTCAAGGCCTTCTTTATTATTCTGACCGTCTCCAATTTCTTTGTATTGTAGATAGACACAATATTTTCACCTTGTAGTGGTTGACTCAAACAATTCGTTCTTTCTTGTTGGGACATGAGTATGAAGATAGCGATCATTTGACTTTTATGATTTGTTGAATAATTGATTTTGAGCTTTTAAAGAAATATCACAGGGAATGAGAAAACCAAAAATATTGAAGAGAGCTACGAGCTAACTTGTTGGTGATATCATAATCAACCATTTTACCAGACATTATCTGTTGGTTGTGGTTGAGTCTTTCTAAATTTCAACAATCTTGCTAGGTTTACACTAACAGATGTCTTTAGGAGGGAACACAATCCTAATGCTTTCTCTTTTAAAAACATTCACCTAAAATATATTATTTTCTGAGATATTTTCTGCTTAATTGTCTTTAAAAAAATATTTATGGTTCTTGAAGATTTAATCCAATGTTTCTCTTTTAAAAACATTCACCTAAAATACTGTGAAATTAGTTTCGAGATATTTCTTAGCATATGTATGGTTCTTTCCATACATCTATAAAATATTATTCGTTCTATATAAAAATATATAAAAGATAATTTTTCTATAATATGTAATTCTTACCCTACATTATATAAAGCTTATAATTTTTTCTTATATTAAAATATATAAGATATTTTTCGTGTCAATATGATATGATCTTAAACGACATTCCGTATTATTTCTTCTATATAAAATATATAAAAAGATGTTTTTAATGTTCCTATAATAAAAATAGTATGAAAGACAAAATGAAACATTATTCCTGCATATGAATTGAACTTATAAAATTTCATATGGTTATGTTATTTTCAACTAACTAACTGTATGAACTGTTCCTTTTATGTTGTTATTTATTTTCCTCTGATAAACAAAGAAACGTATAAAATTTCAATGTGTTATTATTTTCTATAAATAAACGTATACTTTTAACTGTTTTACATGTAAGTAGTTACACTGTATTATTATATGTGGTTATTTTCAGTATTTACAGAGTAACTTGAAGATTCCATTTCTTTCTTGCTGCTCCAATGATTCTTATGAAATCAATTTTCATTACAACCTTCTTAACTTTCCTAAAGTCATTTGAGAGAAGACAGGTACATGCGGATAAAAAGGCTTGTTCCACACAAATTTAAACTTTTTAAAATTAGTAATTCTTCTCTTTATTTTATAAATTTCTTTCTTATTTTCCAACTAAGTTATAAACAAATTGTTTGTTTGATCTTCGTTCATTAAATTTTTTTTATTCATTTTCACATGAATAACTTTTTACTATTATTGTCTTACTAGGGTAACTTTACTAGCCCAAAAATTTTGCTAGGATTTACTTCTAATTCCTAGGTGGATTGTTATCCTTGCCAAGATAAATAAACCAAGTAAACAATTCTATTGCCAAGAGTATATTGTCAGTATAATCTGTTCTTTCCCTGTTCCTGGTCTATCTCTCACTCTTCTACCCTTTTTTGGACTTATTAACAATAATGGAACACAAGTGGTTTCTCTTTTAACACAAAACATTTTAAAACACTTCTGCTCGACCTTACTGTCTCAACAATTATTTTCAAAAAGAGTTCTTGAATTCCTGTTGACTTGTAATTATTTTCAATCGCCTAAAGAGGGCTTCTTTTAACTTGAGCGGAAAGTTCATTACTTTCCTTAATTTTATCTACGAGTTCTCAAAAGTAGCAGCCAACCTGAATGATTGCTAGAACTCCTTTGGTGAATAACCGGCTATCCTTCAATCCATATGGAATTCCTTCATTTTACTGAGTTCTGAAATCATTAGGGTTCTTTGTCACTTGTTTTCCACGGGATGAGTCTCGAATTATTCTGTATCTGTTCTTTAAACAGAATTTATTAAAAAGCTTTTCGTTTCCACTTCTAGTTGGTCTAAATTGTCACAACTTTCTGACCTCGAGTAATAACCTTTTTCCTTAGTGTTATTTATAAAGAACCTTTTTTGTTTTCGATGGATTCCCCTATCTTCCTCTTAACAGGAATAGGCCTTCTTGGCTTTTCATTTTAACCTTAAATTAAAGTTCCAGATTCATTTAAAATCAAATTCTGTTTTCTATCTTGGAATTCACCACGCGTGCCTCATCATTGGGTCAAGGTTTGATTTTTTAAACTCTCTGCAACTGGGAAAACTCACTTTAAATGCCTTAAACAAAATGTAAATCGTATCCAAAGTTCTTGGAAAGCTATCTGGAAGAGGGTTCCTATTTAAAAAGGTGCTCCATTTCCTTTTTTACGAAGGTTCAGGTTATCTTCCATTAAGCGCAAAAATCTAAAAAAGATATATCTTTTTATTCTACCACTAGTTAATTTCTGATGTTTATATTTTTCTTATCAGATCTTTTGAATAGTTTGAAATCTTTGATCATAAACTAAAGAAACTATCTATTCTTTATTTGGAACCTTTCTTTTCAAATCAAAAATCATTTAACCTAGGTTCTTTTCGTATTATACTCTTCTCCAAATAGATAAAATTCTTTTCTTTCTCTTATTCCGTATATAATCCATGTAGGCAATAAGACCAATATGTTCTTATTAACATTTGATATATAAATTATTAATAAATAAACCACCGTTTATAATGTTCCTAATAAAGTTAGTATAATCGGGGTTCCTTCTCAACTGTTCTTTTTCTAAAGAAAAATTGATATAAAGTTTCCAAAGGCAATGAGAATGTCGAATCAGTTAGTTTATGAACTTATTTTCAAAGATATTTTTCATCTTTTTCTTTTTCAGATCGGCATTGTTGTTGGATTTCTTCTTCATGACCTTGCGTTTTGTTATTCCATACTCTTCTAAAAAACTTTGTCACTTGAGCCTTCAAAAAAGGTTTACGGGATAAAAGTTATTCAGAGATATGCAGCTTTTCGGAGTTATCTTTAAAGTTCATCTTATGATTTGAGCATAATTTTGCTAAATTCCTTTGGAAAATTTCAGTGCACTACATATTGTCTTGGTAATTTTCAAACAAAAGATTAGTCTAAATTTATTTCCTAAAAAATAAGGATGATAATTTAAATAAAAATAAAAATATTCTATAAAATTCATTGCTACATAGTAGAATATTGCTTTAACCTCCATTATTTCTAAAATTTTCTCGAAATAAAATGTTATTCTAGTATTCTGGCTAGATTTAATGACTTCTTTTCTAGTGCTTCATATTCTTCTCTAATACTGAAAGCAGTACATTAACTTTCTTGTCGTGAAATTATCCTTCCAAATAATACTTAGTTGTTGAGTTAATCTTCTTCTCTTAAGGTTTCTATTTGAAATATCACTGTTTCTTTGATGATTTGGTTATTCTAGGAGTCTGCTTTTCTTCTTAAAAGATCGTTATCAATTTGATATATCTAATTAACTTCTTTAATTAATATTAATGTTTAAAAAACAATATTTCTGTGGAGGAGTAACTGTTTTCTCCTTGGCTGTCCTAGTTGAATGGTGAACGCACAATATCTCTTCATTATATTTCCTCAAAATTTGTTCTGTGGAAAAATTCATTTTTACTTGACTTCCAATCTCAAATTTAAGCTTATAAATTCTGATTTCTGGAGTTTAAACTCTGAAACTTTCTGTTCCTTTTTCTCTTATTATACTTTTTATTATTTATATGTTAAATATTTAGTACCTTGTAATTCATAATACTCTTACAATTTCTTTCAGCTGTATTTTTTTGCCAGTTTCTGGTTTGTGTTACTCTGCTTGCTTTTACGGTTTTTTTGCCACCCCCGAAATCTCTTATTTTCCCCATGCATGAGATTTTTTTAGAATTTGCATACGATTGTTAAAGCGGCCGCTGCGCTACATCTAATATATATCAAAATTGACATCATATTTTTCTCATATGATGTTGAGATATATAAAGTACTATCATAATATTATATATATACTACTTATATCACAATTGGCACCCATGTGGTGATTGTAGAAAGTTGTTTTTCATGGACGCTCATCAATTCGGCAGCAAATTAACAATTTTTGGTCATTATCCTCTGAAATCAAAATACAGTTTATTGTCTTTATCGTTTCTCTCTTTTCTCCGCATGATCCTTCTCTGATCAGAGAGAAAATATCATTTTGATTTAAATCTTCTTATGAAGTGATTCTCAATCTTTCTTCATACAATTGTCATATAAAATTCAAAGATAATCTATAAAGACATGCGCGGTAATTATTCGAATTATCGACTCTGTATATGGACCATCTTCTTTTCTTTGCAATTGTTCCGCTTTTCTATCAACACTATTTTTTGTCAACATTGAATACATTTATGTGAATTTCTGAAGTAATTGTACTATTATTTTGTACCTTTGTAACTATTCCAAGAGATCCTTCTGAACCAATGAATTAAGGAGAGGTCTGTCCACTCTCGCGTGCCTAAAGATTCATATATTCGTTAACAGTGGAACGACCTCTAACGGTCCTGTGGAGGGTGTCTTTCCATTCTTGTTCACTCCCCCAAATATTTCAATACCATAGTAAATTCTTCTGGTTCTCCTCTTCTATTTCTATATATTAGGTGTTAAAATAGAAGGAAAGTATTCTTAAAACATAACCACTTCTGTTGTCAACACAATAGGGATACTTCTCTCTCGCTCTCGGTACCATTGTCTATTCATAGAATGTCCCTGAAGGAATTCATTAAACAGTCTCTCTACATAATCGCTTCTTTTCTACTGTTACTACTATGAATGTTCTGTCGTTTCTAAATCCTTCGGAAAGAGAATATCAACTCATCTGTGTTTTCCAACCTACTGTTCTAATATTCTGCTTAAGTATATTCAGGTATTCATACTATCACTTAATCCACGAGGCAAGTTAGGATACTGGGCTCATTTTCTTCTAGAGCCTTCTGGATAAGGATGGATTAACTTAAAGGGTCCTGGAGAGTTCATTATCAAGAGGACCTCCATATAATTCATCCAAAACCATTTGGCCGTGTTTCTGATATTACTCATGTCTACATATAATAAAATGTATTTCAAAATGTTTCTATGAAAAACTTACATCCCATAATAAATCTGATGCATCTATTCTTATGTGAAAATGCAAAGGATAATTTTGTGGATGATTACCTACGTCTTTAATAGCCTTTCTCTGTCATGTTAAATAAGAATTATGTATACAGACTTATTCATTAGTTTTTAATAACTTAACTTGGGTAGTCATTTAATAATAACAATTTTTATTATGAAAACAATATGTTTACTGATAACTCTAACAAGACTAAGATATAACTCAGTAATCAGTTAAGGCCAGCGGCCTAGCAACCCCCTACATTCAAGCTATTGCTCACGTTCTTGTTCTATGACCTTACTGCTTTAATCATTCTTTAGCCATGTAGATAAAGTATATCAATATATAAACAAAATAAAGTTCTTTACATGGCTTCCACACTAACGAGTTTATAATATAACTTAAATCATTCTATAAGTTTTATATCATTATAAAATAAATATACCAATTATTCACTTACATTTGTTTTAATCACTCAACGTTAACTCCCATGTTTTTGTTAAACTAAATAATATTATTCTAAGAGTTTTTTTTTGTTTTTGAAATAACTTCGAGTGTTATTATTATTATGTTAATAATTAAAATTAAATTTTCATCGTATTACATTACAATCCA
>JABUQX010105798.1:5000-15081 GCA_015478945.1 Trachelipus rathkii | reverse complement strand
TAGTTATATATATATATATATATATATATATATATATATATATGGACAGGGATCGATATATATATATATATATATATATATATATATATCACGACTAAACAGAATAAAAAAAATGAGATAATTTCCTTGAGAGTTTGCAGAGAATCAGTAAATGTGAGAAATATTAAAATTTATATATATATATATATATATTATTGTATCTATATATATATATATATATATATTAAGTTATTTATATTAATATATATATGTTGTTATATATATATATATATATATAGTATATATATATATATATATATATATATATATATATGTATATATATATATATATGTTATTGTTATATATATATATATATATATATATATATATATATAAAGTTATATATACGTTATATATATATATATATATATAAAGTATATATGTATATATATATATATATATATATATATATATATATATACCTACATATTTATATATATATATAGCATATATATATATATATATATATATATATATATATATATATATATATATATATATATCTTGTATCTTCAAGAAGGAATAATATTCTATAATTTTGATTTTGTTATGTAATCTTAAGACTATTAACAATACAAGGATAAAATTCTTTATTTAGTTTTTATTTATTTTGACTGGACTGAATATTCATTTCACCAATTAAATCTTTCTTTGACATTTGAAACATATATATATGACAGGGTCTCCCATGGTGCTGATTTTTCAGCCCAGTGGGGCCGCTTCATTGCCGTGTGGGTCCTTAATTAACCAAATATATATATATAGCATAGTTATAGTATATATATATATATATATATATATATATATATATATATATATATATATATATATATATATACATATATATATATATAATATATATTTAAATATATATATATATGCATATATATATATATATATATATATATATATATATAGCAGTATATATATATTAAGTTATATATATATAAGGTTATTATGATATTTATCTGCGCTATTATACATATATATATATTAAGAGTTATTTCATATTTAGATTTACATATATATATATATACATATATAGCATCGTATTTTTATGGGATGAGTTATTATTATTATATTATTATTATTATATATATATATTGAGTTGAAAGAAATTTCATATATGCATATATTATTATATATATATATATTATGTATATATATATATATATATATAATTATAATATATATATATATATATATATATATATATATATATATATATATATATATACATATATATATATTATATATTTATGTATACATTATTATTATATATATATATATATATATATATATATATATGATATAAGATATTTATATATATATATTATTAGTTATTTATACTATATATATATAAATATATATATATATATATATATATATATATATATATATATAAATTGTGTATCTATTATTTTAATTTATATACATTTACCCTCTACTTTTATGTTGATTAATTGTTTTTTTTTATATACGCAAATTTATGAGTGTGTGTCTTTATAACTTTCTAGGTTTTTCATATTTTAAATATTTACTGTTAATACGGTTTTAGCGTTTTGAAATTTCCAGTTTTAAATTTAGATTTTAGTGTCGAACAATTTTTTCCTGATTTCACTTTTGGTTTTTGTCAGTTTTTTTTTTGTCCGTTGTTTTTATTTTGTCGTAATTGTGTCTACTTACATGATGGCAGATTTGCACAGGCGAGGGCTTTCTACTGACTTTACCAACATCTGCGGCTTACAATCTAACTCTGCATCCGTGGAATACCACCACTCTAACTCTAACCCTAACCTATTGCTCTTGTCTTATACCAGATGGCTAAGAATTTATCCTCTAACTCGTTTAATAAATAAAACTGTAGCTTATTTTATAATTTCCGTCTGAAGGGTGGAGTTTGTACCTATGCAAACATTAATACTTCTGTTACACGTCTCGATAATCTCGAATCTCCTAACTTTGATGTTCTGTGGCTTAAAATCTTTTTTCCTTCTACTACAATAATCTTGTGCTTCTGCTACTGTTCTCCTAACAGAACAGATTTTCACTCATTTTTTGAATATCTTGCTACTTCTCACGAGACTGTTATATGTTCTCATACAAATACTGAGATCTTCTATTTAGGAGATTTCAATGTACACAATACTGAATGGTTGCGGTCCTCTCCATACTGATTTAGGTGGAGGGAAGGCAAAATCATTCAGCATTCTCAACGATCTTGAGCAACTAATTAAAGAACCTACACACATTTCAGATCGTTCCAACCAGTTATTGAACACACTTGACCTATGTTTCACCAATAGTCCTTCTCTCTATAAATACTTCGCTCCTATTGGTAAATCTGACCACAGTCTTATTTATATCTCTTAATTTTAATACTTACTCTCCAACAGCTCCATCCTGCCCTATGCGTTTTTTTCTGGCACTTGGATCGGGCCAATTGGATGGCCTTGCATCGCTTCTATGCTAACTATAATTAGAGTGACTGCTTTGACTCTGAGGATGCTTCGGCTTCTGCCGATAAGGTGGGAGCTGTAATCGTTGATAGGATGAGCAGGTTCATTCCTCCTTCGACTAAATCTTTCATCTTTCGCTCCGAATACTCCATGGTTTGACAGTGCTTGTTCTCTGGCAATTAAGGCTAGAGACAGTGCTTATCGGGAGTGGAAAAATTCTCGTTCTCCTATCACTCTCACTAATTTTCATTGAGCTATAAATCGTTGCAGGGATACTCTTCCACTAGCGAAGCAAACTTTCATTAAACGAAAGTGCGTTGAACTCCTTGGATCTTCTACTGTTAAATCTTTCTGGCCTCTTGCCAAAAACAACTTCTGTAAATCTGCCTTTCTTCCTCTTATTCACTCTGATGGTTCTGTTACTAATGCTCTAACCGAAAAGGGCAATCTCTTCGGCCTCCTATTTTCCTCTAACTCAACCATGGAAGATGGTGTCATTCCTCTTCCTCCTTCTTCTCCTCTTACATTTGATCTTGTGTATGGGCTCCTGAAATCTCTGAACGTTAGGAAGGCGGGTGGTCCGGATGGCATTCCTCCCCGAGTGTTGAGGGAGTGTGCTTCCGTGCTGACCAAGCCCATCTTTCAATTATATTCTCTATGCCTGAATACTAGCACTTTCCCTTAGTGTTGGAAACACGCATATGTCCAACCAATTCCGAGAAAAACGAAGCCGCCCTGATCCTTCTAACTATCGCCCTATAACTCTCACTTGTAATCTATCTAAGATCTTTGAAACCCTTCTCAACTCTCACTTCTTAAATCATCTGGAATTTCATTCCCTTCTTTCCGATCGCCTGTGCGACTTTCGGTGCTCGAGGTCTAATGGCGATATACTTCCCAATCTAACAGATTTATGGTTTTTCTCCATTAGGAACTACAGGGAGACTTGTGTGGTTGGGTTTGATATTTACAAATAATTAGACCGGGTATGGCACTCGTCACTGCTCTCCAAGCTCACCTCCTTTATGTTTCCTCCTTCTCTTTGCTTACTTATATCTAGCTTTTTTTCAATCAAATCGCTCAGTATTGGCTGTTGTTGATGGGGTGACTTCTTTTTTTCTGTCAATAGTGGTGTTCTTCAGGAATTTGTCTTATCTCCGACTTTATTCCTACTTTTCATTAATTATCCTCTCACCTGCACATCTAATTCAATCCACTCATATGCCGATGACTCTTTTTTCTTCAACTCATTTTAATTCTGTTCTCTCTTTTACTTCTACAATTGCCTCTCGTCTTAATTTTTGAGATTCTATCCTCGCTGATCTGGATAGAATTTCCGGATGGGGTTGTCCCAACCTTGTGAAATTCAATTCTTTGAAAACCCAACTTCTACAAACCTCCATCTCTAATAAACCTTCTAAATTTCCTATCTTTTTCGACGGTTCTCTCGTCTCTCCTGTTGACAATATAAAAACATCATTGTCCTTAACATAAACAAAAAAATGTCTTGAAAGCTTCACATCACAACGGTTGCTAGGGTGGCCCCAAAGAAACTGGGAATTCTGTTAAATAAAATGATGTACTCAAAATATTACAGTTAATAATCAAAGTTTAGAAAACGGCTAATATGAAAAGAGAATAAAAATTTAATGTATATGTTTGAAAAGAAAATGCAGTATACTAATTATTAAAGTCATAATTTAAATGAAGATATATATTTATTTAGAAAACGGAATATACTGTGTTACGCTAAACAATAACGTCACAACTAATATTCATTACGTTTATTATTATTATTATTATATATATATATATATCATCATAATCATTATATGGGTAGTTAGTTAGGGTTATATATATTGTTATATATATATATATATATATATATATATATATAAAGTATATATATATATATATATATATATAATATATATATAGATATATATATGGTATGTTATACATATACACTGTATATATATATATATATATATATATATATATATATATATATATATATATATATATATATATATATATATATATATATATATATATATATATATATATATATATATATATATATATACAAATACAAATACAAACTTAAACCCTAAAATTTCTTCAAACACAAGAAATTTACAATTTATAAACATATTTGTCTACGTAAGCCTAAAGAACATGATGTTTGAGACTAAAGACGGTCTCCTCGGCCTTGGAAACACTTTGTCTTCATTGACCACACTCCTCCGGACTTGGGGGCCTTGATTAAGTCAGCTGCTAACATGACTTGATCGATCGGGCCTTCGAATTACTTCACGGTCCTTGGAATCGGATTCACCAAACTTGAAAACCCTTAATTTGACGTTTCAAGCTTCAAAATTAACGAAGTTAGGGAAAAATCCAAGTTGATGGCCGACATGACTTGGTTTTACATCTTCCTCTTAGAAAGACCGAACCATAAATATATTAACCCTTCACCTCACACCTAAAAACTTAGCCTTATATAAGACCTTTAAAAAAAAATTCAAGTGGCGCCTGCACTACAGAGATACGTAACCTCATATACGACGAGGTAACCCCACTACCTATAAGTATACCAAATTGGAAGGGGTTACAACCTTTCTAGCACACCCTTAAGGTGGTTCAAAAATTTTAAGGGGGCTGCACCTCCGTGCCGAAGAGTGCAACCCCAATGTAACCTCCTCTACGCCGAGGTGACACCACCATCTATATGTATACCAAATTTCAACTGTAAACTACGAATGGAACTCGAGAATGAAAAATCGAACCCTACCCCTTTGAGACGTTTCCTTATTATATATATATATATATATATATATATATATATATATATATATATATATATATTATATATATATATATATATATATATATATATATATATATATATATATATATATATATATATATATATATATATATAACATCTCTTAGAACCATATCGACAGCTTATTAGTCATCTAAGTAACTAGAGCCATGACCAAGTTTGGCTCTGCATCCCCTAAGACGATACCAGGGATACGCAATCTGGCGTAGTTACGTCTTAAAAAGAGGAAATACCAAGTTTCAAGGGGATACGATAACCATAACCATATTATAACGAAGGGGAGGTAAAAAAAGTGAGCTAGCTCGTATTTATCTCCATATGAAAAATCCTATTCATATTTTTTACCTATATCTGTTGGTTACTATTTTTCGGTCAACACACACACACACACACACACACACACACACACACACACACACACACACACACACACAATAATAATAATAATAATAGAGATATAGAAGAAGAGAGTATATATATATATATATATATATATATATATATATATATATATATATATATATATATATATATATATATATATATATATATATATATATATATATATATATATCAGAAATAGTATGGGCACAAAAGATCAATTGTTGATCAACAAAATGATTCTTGAAAATAGTTGGAGGAACCAGAAACATCTTAGCATGACCTGGATAGATTATCAGAAGGCATATGACAGTGTTCCCAATAGCTGGATACTAGAAGTATTAAAAATATACAAAATAAATAAAAAAATAGCGGATTTTATTAAAGAAGAAATGAGGCAATGGAGGATCAATTTAAAACTAAATTATGAAAGGAGACAGATTGAGGTGGAAAAAATCAACATAAAAAGAGGTATATTCCAGGGGGATTCGTTATCTCCACTGCTCTTCATTTTGGACATTAACCCTTTGAGCAATTTAATAAAGAAATTACAAAACGGATGTAGAATAAACCCACGTAAAGAAAAATCAAGCAAATTAATTTCACACCTGTTTTATATGGATGACTTAAAGTTATACACCCCAAACAGGCAAGAGGCAAGTAGGTGGAGGTAGTGAAGAAGTTCTCCGAAGATATATGTATGGAGTTTGGTCTGGATAAGTGTGCTTTCCTTACACTCAGGAAGGGGAGAATAACGGAGAATGAAAACAGCACGATTGATGACACCATCATAAGGCAACTGGAGCAGGAAAATACTTATAAATATCTGGGAGTGGAGGAATCGGAGAAAGTAGAACATAAGTTGATGAAAGAGAAGCTGGAGAGAGAATATTTAAAAAAAAACAAACAATATTAAAATTGGAGTTAGGTGCTAAAAACAAAATAGAGGCCATTATGACACTATCTGTACCTGTCATCCTGTACAGTTGCGGAGTGATAGACTGGTTTCAGGAAGACCTTAATAGAATTGATATTAAAACAAGAAAAATGTTAAATGCCCACAAAATGATATATAGGGGACAGATTTTGTCTAGAATGTACACGGAATGTAGAGAAGGAGGCATGGGGTTGGTGGAGATAGACTACATATACAAAAGAGAAATAATAGGGTTGGGCCAATACCTAGAAAGCACAGAAAACAAGTTCCTCCAGTGGGTGTATCAACATGAAAGAGGCAAGCCAACAACAACTTCAATAATTAAAAAGAAAAAGGACTACATGAATGCGAACAACATTAGAGTGGAACAAGGGCAAAGGTGGGAAGAAAAACGCAAAAGGAAAAGACAAATATATTAAAAGACAACTTCGAAGCAGAGAGGAAGAAGAAATATATAAACCAGTTGAGACAACAAGCAATGGCAAAAGAATACAAGAAAATCATTGACGAAAGTTATATAGATAAGGAAAAATCAGTGGAGAAACTCACGAGGGGACGATTGCAAGCGGAAGAGGAAAGAGTGATTATAGCTACTCAAGATAGAACAATTAGGACAAGATGGCATCAAAAACATATAGAAAGAGAGAACATCAGCGACAAATGTAGAGTGTGCGACCAAGACACAGAATCTGTCCCTCAAATTTAGCAGGATGTCAGACTTTGCTAAATAGACATCTATACACTGAAAGGCATAGCACCATCTGCAGGTTAATCCACTTTAAATTGCGCCAAAAATATAATATCAGGACAGAAGCGGGCAACTACTGGAAACACAATCCCCAGGAAATGGAAGAAAACGAAGAGGTGCTGCTGCTCTATGATTCTGTCATTCCAACAGATGTAGCAGTCGCCCATAATAGACCGGACATTGTAGTCAAGGATTAAAGAGATCAAAAGTGTTATATTATAGTAGTGGGAGTCCCAAATGATAATAACGTGGTGGCATATGAAAGAGAGGAGATAAAATATAAAAGACTCAAAAACGATATCAGAAGAATGTGGAACACCAATGACATCGTGGTGATTCCCATAGTAGTTGGAACGCTGGAGTAATAAAGAAGAGTCTTATAAAACATCTGGAGAAGCTCCCAGTATCTGTCAACACATTGGAACTGAGCTTAATGATTGTACAAAAGAGCATTGCAATCTTTCGACTTGTGTTAGGATTTGGGTAAAAAATCTTTTTGGAATGTCCTTATGGGCAAGGTTTGACCACGGACACCTAAGATCTAAAGACCTATAGATCTTCTTATAACCCCTTAAAAGGGAGGAGAAATATATATATATATATTATATATAATATATATATATATTATATATATATATAGTATATATATATATGATATATATATATATATTATATAATATATATATATATATATATATATATATATTAGTTTTAAGCTTTTTACATATAGAAATTAAAATATGAAATTATAAATGTTTGAAAAAGCAATAAAAAATTATTTTCTGAAATTTTTTTTAATGGTTTAAACCATTGCTTTTTTCATGGTTTAAACCATGGTTTAAACCATTTAAATCAGCCAACCTAATTATTATTATTTTTATTATTATTTACAAGCAATAAAAAGCCACAATCTTGGAAACGGTCTAGAATAATAATTTTAAAACACTAAAATAATAAATATTTCTTAAACTGTCCCATAAATGAAAAAAAATATATAAAAAAATATAAAATCTATTTTTATATAGATTTTTTTTTCATTATTTTAAATTTATTTTTTGTTTTCTGCTTCGCTGAAAATTTCAATTATTTATTGGCCAATAAATGTCTTTTATGTTTTTTTGTGTCATTGTTTTTGTTTCGTGAAACAGGAATTAATGTTCGTCTGAACGTAAAATAAAAATTGTTTTTAATTTTAAAGGAATGTATTTTCACATACACCTATTCACAAGCATATACATATAAAAGAATGGGATTTTAATATATATATATATATATATATATATATATATATATATATATATATATATATATATATATATATATATATATATATATATATATAAAGAGAGAGAGAGAGAGAGAGAGAGAGAGAGAGAGAGAGAGAGAGAGAGAGAGAGAGAGAGAGAGAGAGAGCAGAGAGAAGAGAGAGAGAGTAGAATGTAAGTAAACTAGAATTTTCTTCCCCCATGAGGTAAAAATTAAAGATGGAACTTAATTAATTTAATGAACACAAGTTAAATTTTTAATTAATTTTAACACCAAGTAATAATTAATTTTTAAGAAATTCAGCCTAGCTTTCGTGGTCGTACGCGAACCCACTTCTTCAGGACTGAAAGCAAGAGAAGAAAGATCAGGCTGAATTTAGCTTCTCTTCATTTTGATCTAGCTGCTTGGTCTTCTTTTTAGGTTTTTATAGTGATGTAAAGTTGATACATTCAGGATATTAATTAATGTGTCAAACCTTTTTTAGTAAATTCTCAAGGAGGTCGATGCTTTAAGATACATATTAGTTATTTCGTCTATGTGGTATTCTCCTTTTTTTGTAAATTGAGAGCAAAAATATATATATATATATTATTATATATATATATATATATATATAGAGAGAGAGAGAGGAGAGAGAGAAGAAGAGAGAGATCATAGATAATACTACAGACTCTCGTAGTTTATATATTATTGATTTAATTTAGGCCCTTGAGCGTAAATTGATCTTGATGAGTTGATATTGTTTATTTAATTACATTGAAAATACACAAAGCCAAGCTTTCGTGGACCTAATCGTCTCACTTCTTCGGGACTGAAACTACAAAATTTTTACATTTAACGAATTTAACTCGTTCTTCAATCTGGCTACCAGGTTCGACTATGCAATTTTGTAATGATGGAGTATTCTCGAACGTTGATTAAACTTTCTTGAGCATGTTGTTAAGGGTTGTGGATTCTTTTAAGTAGAAATTAGTCTGTATCGTGGACCCACAAGTTTTTATGTAAAGTTATTGTATTTTTTATAGTATAGTTCTTAAGAATTTGGATTGATCTGATTTGGCCTACAATTGTTTGAGGAATTGCTATTAATTTTGTGGTTATTATTTTTTCGGTGTTGGACAGGTTATCATAATTTAAATCTGTTTTTATGCTGATTTAATCTGATTTTGAAATTATTAGTTTCTCCAATGTAAGTGTTGGTGCAATCATGACACTTGATTTTATAAATACCTGCATTGTTATTTTGTTCGTTATTTGTAGGTTTAAGTGCATGTTTTAATACTATGTTGTTAGATTTTACTGTGTTTATATTGTTGGGTATGTAGTTACGAAGGACTGATTTTTGTAAATTTGGGATTGGTAAAATATTGTTGAAATTCATATTGTTGGCGGTAGTGTGTAG